>VYZP01055714.1:0-11508 GCA_013400635.1 Hypocryptadius cinnamomeus
TTCGAAAAATACAGATCATCACACTGTTCAGACAAGGTCAGATGCTTTATATTTTCCAGCAAGAGAACAACTCTTAACTATATTCTGTGCTTTTAATCTTCACCCTTGCCCTATTTGTCTAACACACTCCCCTTATATGCATATTTTTCTTTTGTGGAGTGCTCTCACTGGAACAGATTTAGTCCAATCCTGAAGAATTTAAACTTAGACAAAGCAGTAACCTATAAAGTAAAATGTCCCCAAGGCATCTACCACATTGTGGCCCTTGACAAGACTGCTGCCAGAAGAATTTCACTATTTAAGTACACAGCTTCTATATGAGGAAGAAAAAGAGATAATGTGTTATGGGTGTTATACAGGATAAGAAAAGATGCAAAGCAATAACAGGAATGTGTTCTTCTAAGGAAGATCCCTTTTAAATCAAATCTAGGAAGTAATAAATAAAGTGAATACACTAATATTAACTAATACTAGCTTTACACTCACACTATCATTACCTTCAACTGTTTGCTCCCTTTGCAAGCAGCTGGACTCAGATAGGCACCCAAAATTTGATTCGCAATCAGCCCACAGAGATGGAAGTCAGGAGACCTGAAACAGTATCAGAGGCTTCCCAATTTGCTGAGCCAAGACACAGAATACATTTCCAGGGAGATCTACATACGGTTATAGAGAGATGGATTCTGATCAACTGTTACTGAACAAAGATAGAATAACATCAATACAAGAAGATTTCAGCATAGTCTAAGGGTCAGAGAATTATTTAGATGGGAAAAGACCTCCAAGATCATTGAGTCCAACCTTTGGCTGAACACCACCATGTCAACTAAACCACAACATTAAGTGCCACATCCAGTCCTTTCTTGTGTGCTTCCAGGGATGGTGGCTCCACCACTTCCCTGGGCAGCCCATTGCAATGCTTTACAACCTCTTCAGTGAAAAAAAATCTTCCTGAGGTCCTTGAACCTCCCCTGGCACAGCTTGAGGCCTCCTTCCTCTTGTCCTGTCAGGTCCTCACGCTTTAATTTTTTTTTTTCTTTAATTGAAAAGATTCAGTAGAATTCTAATGAAGCACTCCTTTAAGCACCATCTAGTATTTTTGCTTCACAGGATAGCTAGACTTTGAAATTTGCTTTTGTTTCACAGTTGACTCAAACACTGCATTGCAAAGTTACCAATGAAACAAAATTAAAAAATCATTTCAATCAATTGAATGTTGTTTTGACAAAATAATTTTGTTTTGATAGCTACTCTCAGTTTTGATTTAAATCTTATATTAGAACATAAAATACATTTTTGAAATAGAAGTTTAAAACAAATGCATTTCTGTTCCACAAATGCCAAAAAGCTTTATCTGGAAATATGAATAGAAAAAACAAATAAGAATCCTGGAAGTATATATATTTTTTTAAAATAAAATAGTATTTCCACACAAAGAGAATACCAGTATGTATTTTTTAGTGCTTCTAGTCCCGACCTTCAGTACACTTTAGTGAGCCTCAGAAGCTTGTGATACCTCTGCAATACTACCAATATATCAGTGACAATCTAATTATTATTAAGAATCCAGCTGATATGCTGCTCTTGTCCAAGTACTGGTGGAAAGGTAAGAGGCTTTTTCAGACAGCCAGTTATGTAACAACTAACACACATTTTGTTGGGTCAAGTACCATTCATTACTGCTGCTTCCGTTTGGGGAAGCATCAGAACTAGTTCTGAGCAGGATAAAGCAGCAGACTGAGAGTCACAGACAGTCCTACTCCTCCAGAAGAATCTGAAGTGAGGAGAAATGAGGGAAATGCCAGTTGTTTCTGCTCTGCCCTTTGACCTTCAATTTAACTGGTAGAAAAATATACGAGCAGTTGTGAGTAATAAGATATTTAACATCTAAAATTCCTTTAACTGTTTGCTTCACCTGCTAAGAAAGCTCTTGATCACTGCTCATACATTTGCAAATTACTAAAATGCAAAATACCATGAAGTCATGTGAAGCTTGACCAAAACTATAAGACAAATCTTGGCCTAAACAAGGAGGAACTGAGGGCTTTCACCCAGATCAGGTAGCAGCAGGAGTGCCAGCACATGAAACTGTTCATTTAGGAAGACCAGAAGGAGAGCTGAAGCACAGCACATCATTCCCAGTCATCCCTGGCTGTTTCAGCACTGAGATGCTTACGAGAAGGAGTTGTCTCTCATGCCATTTGATGAGGGATTTCTGTAACATGGTCAGAATCTCAGTAAGAACCAAAAAATTTTCTTATAAAGTGAATTTCTGAATGCAGTGCTTGGAGAAGAAGTATTCAAACAACAGTACTGCTTAGTTCCCCATGAAAGCATTTTTAACCAGAACTTGAACCTGCCTACGACAACATCAGATGCCACACTTGGCAAGGCAGAGATGGACAAAATCTTGGGGAAAACTGTTGGGATTACCTTTTTTGTGGAGTTTTTTAGGTGTTAGATTTGGGGAGAGGTATTTAGGTGAAGATAAGAGTGGCTAAAATAAAAGGAGTTCGGCTTGCATATCCTCACCAATAGGTTATTAGCACAGGAGAAAAACACAAAGGCTTGTTCAAAAGCTTGAACTACAATTACTTCTAACAGAACTTTTCCTGTTGCACACCAAGTAGACGTTGAATTTGTGTTCTGCATACTGGACCCATGTGCTGACACTTTCCACAATCTGAAAGGAATTTAAAACCCTGCCCTTCATCTTGTGTGTGCCTGCAGCAAAGGCTGCCTGTAACCCTTTCCTAACAGTAAGAATTCAGAGGAACTGCCTGAGGAAGATGAATGAATCCTCAACCTGCACAAAATAAAAATATAGATTTAGAGACCACAGAAGACAAGAAATACCCAAATGCATGTCCATGCCTCAGCATCCTCATCACTAGCAGTCAATGGTCCTTGGGCTTAGATCCACATCAAATGAAGAAGGTTCCCTTTACAAAACAGTGCCTCTTCTGAACGAAAGATTCAATCCTTTTACCAGCAGCTTCCCTCTCCCTTAGTTGGTCTTATTTACTAAAACAAACAAACAAGAAAACCCCCCCCCCTGCTAAGCATCCCTCCCCTCTTCTCTTTCAACTTTCCTTGTGTCTCCCTTCATGCCTCCCTGTGTTTGTTGTTTTTAAGCCCATGCACTAACCTGCTCTCTTTGTTCTTTTTTTTTTTTTCTTTTTCATTCTGTTTGCTTAAAACTCCCAGCCCCAAAAGCAAATTTGGAGAAAACTGGCTTTCTCTAGTTATCCCATTGTTCTTCTCAGGCAAGATCTATTTCAGATGTTTCTATTTCAAATATTTAATGACAGACCCTATTCATACAAAGACATGCCAACACCACTCCCCTGTCTCTTTGGCATGATGCAAAGCACAGAAAAAGATTGTCACAAGATACAAGGACTCTGTTAGTCAATAAAATCAAGTTCTAACTCATAAACAGTATGCAGCAGATTCCGTCCATTGCCACACTTCCCAGAAGCACAAGCCTGATAAAAAGCAGTTTCAAGAGGAATGCCATGGGCCAGGCTCATCCTTTTAGCACTACCACAGTGGACCTTGGATGGCTTCCCTTCCAAGAGGGCCTGCAGAGAAGCCAAAAACTGTATTGAGCCTTGGAGAGTTAACTTATTTTTGGGGTCTTGTCTTCACTGCAATGTTGTTTGTAAGTACAATGCTAATGTTGCCCCCAGCACGACTCCCACCCACAACAGAAGCCTCTTGCTCAAACTAAGTGCTATTTTAAATTGACTCTTTGGCCTAAAAGCAGATTACAAGTGGCAGCCCATGTGTTGTAGTTACCAGTGTCAGTAACACAGTGGGAACTCATCAGTTCTCTAGTTGTGGGTTTAAAGCGCTGATCTAAGATCCTGCCTTGTAACTGGGGTCTAGACTAAAAACAGGGAATCCTTATTCCCAGTGATCTGCACTAAGCTCAAGCAGGTGGAGGTGATGGTCAGAAATTAATAATCTGCTTCTCCTCTCCTCAGTCTTGCAGTACATTCTGACAAAGAAATTCTCAATATTCGCAGAGGAAACCGCATGCCCACAAATCAGGGTGGGACAGAGAACCCTTACAAACACCAGTCTGTAACCTTGCTGTAACAAACTGAGTCAACACAGCTAAAACAATACCAGTGATAATCACTTTTGCCCACTACCTCTGCCTGCCCAAGCCATTGTTAGGAGTGAGGACAGCTTTTTGCAAGTTCCTTAGAGTCACCATCTGTGAAACACAGCACAGCTGCACCAACAGGCGACATGAACACAGATTTTAGCTTTGTGTGAATTGCAGGCCTTACAAATACAGTCAAAAGCATTTTAAGGCACACGTGGCATGTGAGAGCAAGTGAAGGTGTCCATAGTCAGTTGCTGTGTGGCAACTCCAACCTCTTGCTTATTGACTGTTACCTACATGATCCTTCTCTTCACTCTAATAAATTGGCATGAGATGAGCAAATCTAAGTACTGGCAACTAATACAAACCACCACAAAAGTGGCCATATTATCATCTGAACATCCCATGCTCTACTTTATTTACAGTCTCCAGGGCTGTAATCCCAGCTGGTAGTTTTAATTAGTAGTGAATGTACTTTCACAACAAATTGGACCTTCTCCTTCTTGGGCATCAGAGATCCCTTTCACAGATGACTGTGGATTATGAAGAGACAAATTTTGGGGATGTTGGGCAGGCAGTTTTCTCATATCACATATCTGAAAAGCTAGCATCACTCTCTCGCTCACAAGAGGACTTGGCAGCAAGTCAGATTATGACTATCCAGAAGACTCTTCCCTCAGTGTCAGAGTAGGAAGACACATAATGGAAACTTGCAACAAAGCACAAATAATTCTATTTAGAAGTCAATACAAAATTGTGGACTACAAGGCCAGCTGCAGGAGCTGTCTTTTTCATGTGAGTTTTGAGCCAAAACATGGGATAAGACGACAAGCACCATCAGAGAATGTAAATATCTACTCTTGCTTTTCCCAGTCTGCAGCCACTAGCGAACGCCTTACTACGAAACTGCAAGTGCAGTAGGGTTTTAACAGCCTTTTTCCTCTCTTTGCTCTGGGATTTTTCTTTTCTTGGCTGTAACTAGTTGTAACCAGTTGTGAATAAGTCGTTATTCCTCTGTGCAACTCACAGCAACAAAAAGAAACCAGTGCCATTATGCAATTAAAAAAAAAAAAGAAAAGAAAAAAAAAGTTTTGTTTTATGGTTAATTATCCATGGTCTATTTACAAAATAAATCAACCCATTGTGCACCACCAGGATTTGTGGCCTCATTTGAACTTTGCTTTTCATTAATCACTTTAAAAATAAAAGCTAACTAGTTGGTTTTTTTCTTCGTTTTGGTTTATTACTTGCATCTGGGTATAAATCGAAAAAATGGTGAAATAGCAAAGTATGGATTATTCACTCTCAGTTTCATGACTTACATGCTCTCAGTCTTGTCTTTCTCCACGTGCCTAAACAGATGCACAGTCCAAAAATTCCAACATTCTGTAAGAAATGTAATCACAAGAAGATTGAAATATTTTTTATACTCAAACTTTGAGTTATAAAAAAATCATAGCAAAAAACTTGCCTTAAGAAACAAAAAGGTGGGCGAGCATCTACAAACATATTTAAGCTACTGAAGGAGGCAAATGAAATTACACATGTAGGCATCCAAGTAATACACAAATGTTTGTGACAGCCGAGTACAAGGCTATTTTGTTTAGACAAAATCTACTTGCAGGCAGGCTGGAGAAGGCAGAAAATGGATATCTGATTTCTTTACGGTGCTTACAGTTCATACAAGAAACCAGAAATATTATTTTCTGAAAATGGCTTAATTATGTAAGAAGTTTAGCTCTTGTACCTATGAGACGACAGAGGACTACTGAATTTCTGAAAACTAGCCAATGGAGAGGCAGGCAAAGGACATTTTTAGCTGCTCTTTTAATAAAACCCAACTAACTGTAATGACACTTATTTCATTCTGACAGGAAATAAGATACATATTAGCATAACAGTGAAATTCTTAACTAAGAAAGACTGAACAATTTATTTGTCTCCACTATGAACTGTTCAAGTAAAACTGAAAAATAAGAAAGGGTGATAAACATACATGATAGAAGTATATACAATGACAGTATACGAAAATGCCGTTCCTCCTTTTTTTTTTTCATTTTATTTACCAGTCACCCTTAAGTGTCCTTTGCCTTTACTATGACAAACAGAAAGTCAGAGTGCTCCACTTAACCCCTAATGAAATGCTACAGAGAAAGCTGGGCTGTCTGGTGGTCAAAAAATGTGATTTTGCAGCTCTCCAGACTACAACTTTTTATTTCTAAACTCCTGACCTGGATACAAATATAAAGGTGACTGAACTTACCCAAGAGGAATATCTTAGAAACTAAGACAAAGAACTGAAGCTAAGAAACTGGATCATTAATACTAGGTATTATTACTAATAGGAGCTCTGAAAGATAATTTTTGCTTGCCTGTTGATGTGAAAAAGGATTGTAGAAATTTGAAAAGTTAAAGAAACCCACTGCCTCCTCCTCCACTTTGCAGATGGCTGAGATGCTTTAACTTTCATTTCCAAACGTAAATTAGCTCCTACTTAAATGAAAGTAAAAATATAAAGCTGCCTCCACCTGATTGCAAAGCACAGGGGCTAGGCTGGGACGCTGGACAGGCTTTCAAATAAAATAAAAGCCTCTTTAAGCGACTCCTCGTACGAACGCCTGCCCTTGCAGCAGCAAGCTGTGGCCCTACAGCCGCTTCCCATTATAAATGCTAAACTGGGAAATGTTTAACATTCTTTGTTTAATCTTTGCAGTATAAAGAAAAAACAGCTGATTCTCAGAAACATGACAGCCTGAGCAACCATCAGTGATCTGCCTCCCCCTTCCTCAAAGCAGAACAGGCCATTTCCAGCCTCAGTGGCGACTGACGCTTTGTAATCAGGAATGTATATTTGGATGGAACCTAGAAGATGGGATTGAAACTTTGTCATTTTTTTGTTCCAGTGGTGTAAGGGGCAGAAGGCAACCAAGATATTTAATAAAAAATGTGACGAGAAAAACAGTTTAAGAAATATATGTAGTGGAAACAATGGACAAAGGTGGTTTCAGAAGCTTTCTGCACTGTTTTCTATAATATCTTTTCACAGTCCTTCCATGAAGGAGAGCATCATTATTTATTTTGATTTAAAACACTATCAACTGAGTGTATTTTTCTCTTGTTCACAGTACAGTCAAAGCAGTGAGTCCATCTATTCTGCTGCAACCAGTCACATATAAATCAGCACAAACTTGGGAACGAGCAACCCTCTCAGCTGCTTACACAGACAAACTCTCTTTGTATCTTGTCTCTGCAAGAACTTCCCTAAAGGGGTGAGTTTCATCACGTGTCCAAAAAGTCACAGAAGTCAGAGGTTTCTTTGGTTGAAATTATGAAGTAATACCTCAAATCAAGTCCCCACAGAAACTGAACTAACTGAAATGTTTAGGGTTTTTAACAAGATTTTACCCTGAAGCACATTTTCCAGATCATCAAGTCCAGCTCCCTGCTTTCATCTACTACAGATATTAAAGGTCACTTAAAGAGTTGTTTTTAAGCCTCTGCATCGACAAGGTGAAGAGAGCTTAAACATCCTTCCCACCCCAGCTACTGAATGAGCATTCAGTAGCTGGCAGTGACCAGACCGGACATCCAGGGAACAAATCCATGAGCAAACGAGGTTGCTCTCTCCTTCACCACAGGGGTTCTGACAGACAGCATGGAACATCCTCTGCTGGGGCTGCCTGATGGAGGCACTCAGTCCAAACAGAGCCCTTGCTTTGTTTAGTGACAACACCAGAACATTAACACGACACAGAGGCAAAAGCAAGGAGCATCCAGGTGCTGGCCCTGCTCGAGGCACTGCACACGCGCCCTCAACGCCTCCACGCTGCCGGACTCGGGGGACCCTTCCCTGCAGGTGTCACAGCCCACCTGCACACAGGGGTCAAACAGCAGGGCCAAGAACACACAGGTTCTCTCCAGGAGAAATGAATGCTGCGTTGTTTGCTGTGAATGTGGAAGACAACAGCTTTGAAAAGGAGGGCTGCAGGAACGTTCAGCGCAGCTAGGCTTGATACTTCTGTTACAATTACTCCAAAAACATTGCTTCTTGCAGCATTTCCTAGGACTTCTGCAAGGCAAAAAGACCACTGGAACTACTGAAGGCGCTAGCAATGAATTACTGATAGTGAAGGACACAAAATTGTCATAAACTTCAAGCAAAGTGTGAGAGTTGCAAAAATGACTGTTCTGAGGAAGGGAGGGAGGGAGGAAGGAAACCTTGCAGAATAATTGCTAGATAAAAAGCCTGCCATAGCTAATTCAGCACATTGCTGGATACAGCAAAATAATTTAGCTAGCTATTTTTCAAATATACCCAACCCTGCGTATGTGTCAGGGAAAAGAAATAATGAAATTTTGAAATAAAAATTAATGTAGAGCTCTTTTCATTTTTGTTGCTGTTTTCAAATCTTTCGGGTTCATATTTAACCTTTTCTCTAAAATAACAAACTTGAATTTAAGAAAACTAAGGCACAGATCTTCACAGAGACAGGACTCAAACAGCTTATGTTTAAAAATAAAATAGCAGAGTCTTTTTAAGTTGTGAAGTGAAGACTTATTCATTAAAACTGAATATTAACATCTCATTTGAGAAACTGTTCAAACCATCCCTTTTGCCTATTTTGCCTATGAATTTAGGCAGACAGAAGTTTCACAGGTTGCATGTCTAGCATCTGGTCAAGTCAAATCACCCTCTCCTCCATAAATTAAAATTAGATTTCCATTCTGAAGAACACACAAAATTCCCTCGTTCTGGTTGCTGTTCAACCGTGCATATATAACCAGAGTTTTAGCAGCAGGCATTTACAAGGGTTTTTCCCTTTTTAAATTAGAAAATACTCAGGAAATAATTAAATGTTTGTTTGACCATTAAGGAAGGTTAGTGTCTTGATAGCAGCCCCCCCAAGCATACAAAGCAAAGCTGGGGACTGAAGACCTGGGAAGTTAGGGGTAACCCAGTGACACGCAGAGAAATGTCTCAGTAACTGAAAAGAAAGCAGATGCCTTTAAGAGGGGAAATTGCTTGTCTTCCATTAAAAGTTATCAGATTTTGTACACCTATTCCAAATAAGTCTCCCATTGCAATCAGTGCTGGCAAAAAATTTACAGACTGAGACTCTGAAAAGACAAGCAGAAAGTAATTTTCACTCAAAGACAAATGATCACTCTTTTGATTAAGTCAAACACTGGACTCATTACTGAGCATGTTCACCGTAAAGTTACACCATTTACATCTTCCAAGCATTTTATAAAGGGCTGACAGCTATGAGGGACACCAGGATAAGGGATTTTAAGGAGGTTACTCTCCTCCACCGCATGCAACTGTTACAAACTGCTATTGATATGCTGATTCAGCCACACCTTACAATTGCAGAGGTTTTCAGGCCCTATAATTCCTACAGGATAGTGTTCCAGAATTTAATACTCTGATGACCAAGGTTCTTTTCATTTATATACTGTCATTACATTATATAGGGTTATTGAATCTTATATATAGTTGGTGCCCACAGTTTGGTCTGTGTGGCAACACCGGCCTGAAATTTAAATAATTTTTTAACCTCTACAGAATATTTCAATGCCTTCTCCCTACGTATCTGAATTGATTTTATAAGCACTAATAAAACAGGTTTAGAATACTTCTGAAAGGCACAATAGAACAGTATCTGCCAGTATAATCCCTAAGTGATTCTTTACTGAGACACAAATGGAGGCAGAAGAAGTTTTCATTGCCCAGAGCCAAAGCAAGGGCTGGTTTCAGAATTCAGCTGTTCCAATACATTTCTGAATATATGTGTACTCCCCAGCAGTTTGGTGAAATATATTTACACAGATTAAAACATACTTACAGAGCTTAAAATATTCTACTTCCTGTTTTCACAAAACCCTGTTTCATGTAAAGCTTGTCTCAGCGATCACTGTTGAAAGTTGTCAGCTTCAAAATTTTTTTCCTATTATGCCTGAAGTGGGCATAATTCACACACAGACTCATTTTATGGCTCTTTTCTAATGCCAGAAAAACACTTTAAAATAACTGAGGATTGAGCCCTATAACTTTAGAATTGACCTAATAGACTCCTGACATCATATCAACAGAATTAGTAGCATTACACTGCAGAAGAATCTGTCCAAGAATGTGCACACAGATAAGAACGATTCGTAAAGGGCAGAAGAAAACAAACCTTGACACAATGCTCACAACCACAAACAGGTCAGATCCTCAGAGGATACAACTAGGAATAAATTGGTTGCAATAGCTACAGGAATAAATTCTTCCTGCAGTAGAAAGAATGAACTTTTCTTTATTATTGACCCATTTCTTCCCTTTCTTGAAGCCAAAGAATTCCTCTTTTTTCTTTTTTCTTTTTTTTTAATTATTATTTTAGCAGGGCTATATGCACTTTTTCTTGCATTTGACAGAAGTAAATTAAAATATCACCACTAATTCTAATTAGAAGAATTTCTGGATCTTTATGGACATCAGTCACTTAAAACAGAAATTAATAAAGTTCAACACAACCTAAAATTTCACTGTTCTTCTGCACTTGCTGCTGTTACACAGAGACTGACCTGACACTTGCATTAAGGTCAGGAGAGAAAAGAGAAAAAGCTTTCATTGTATACACCCAAAAGTTGGAGGGAGGGGGAGAAGAGAGAGGAGGAGAGAAGCAGAAACACTGTGCAGAAGCCAGGGATGTTCCAGAGCACACTGTGACAAGAAAATACTCAATAAGAATTCCTCCAGCCAAAACCAGATCTTAAATAGATCCATTGTCTTCCAGCCTGAAGCCCTTAAAAAGGTTCAAAATTAAAGTCTGTGCTGTGGGCACCCAGTCGTTCTTTTCTTTCATCAGGATTTGCAGGTTTTAATACAATCTGTCGTCAGGAAAAACAGTGGAGCTGTACAGTCCAGAGAGGTAACAAAAGCGAAAGGCAGGCGAGAGTTACATAACTGGCTTTTTACATAAATATTACATTGAGAGATATTTTGCCTTTCAGAAAGGAAAAAAGATTAAAAAAAAAAAAAGCTCAAACTAATGTTAGAGAATTCAATCCAACTTCACTTACTCCTCGTCCCTCTTTCACTTTGCAACATGTATCAAAAGCTGAAGTGAGGTATTTCTTTTTCTTTTTTCATTACGACTAAACAAATAACCAATTCAGCCTTAAACACTTCATAACAGATTGTCTTGTATTACCTGAGAAGTGCACCACATCATGGAAGCTGGAAAAAAGTCTTACTTTCAGGCATAAACAAGCCTGCCTTGCTTATCTGCAGCACGGGGCAATTAGAAATGACCATGGATATTAAACAAGCTTGCCTCTGTACAGTCTGAGAAAAGGGAAAAAAACCCTGCAAGTCTCCCCATCTGTTATTTCCCTTTTTTTTTTTT
>VYZP01055715.1:0-39251 GCA_013400635.1 Hypocryptadius cinnamomeus
AAACTGCTGGGGCTTTATGTCTTTTTGAATTTGCCTTGGGTGGGTGTACACAAGGATATCTGGCTGTGCCCTTGGTGTTTATTAGTAAAAGAGAGGCAAATCAATGACTTCACGAATGTAAGGAATATTCAAAGCACTCTTGACAAAGGTTTCAATGACTCTGAGTTAATGAGCAGTGGGTGAGCAAGGAGTCACTCCTTTGACAGAAATAAATAAAAATNAAGGAGTCACTCCTGTGCAGAGAGATAAGCCCTGACACAGCAGAGCTGAGGCCACATTTCCTGTTACTCAGTAACCTCGGCTCTGACAATGCATGGGCTGGGTAAGCAGAGCTCCAAGGGAACTTCTCCACTAAGACAAAATTGTATAAACAGAACCAGAAAAGGGAAGAGAGAGAAGCTTTTTCTTACACCTCCCATCTTGAAAATGTAATCAAAGAGAAAGCTCCCATCTTTAAAATACATTCACCTTTACAGACATTAGTTCATACTTTGTCTGAAACCTGTATTAAACATCATTATTCAGTGGTATTTAGGGAGCAAGAACAGGTTTTCCTACTTGGAATCAGGTGCACATAACACAATTTCAGAATTGTACACAGCTTGAGAGACTCACCCATCAGAAAGCATCATATTTTACAGGTGGAGAAACTTGGCTACTGAGAAATCTATTCTTCCAAGGTGATGGAATAAATTGAAAGCCAGAGGAGAAATAGAGGTTAGAAAACAAAAGTTTCCCAACTATATTCTTTATTCTGTTTAGACTTTGCTGATTCCCATCTCAATAGCTGCAATTCTGCCTCATCTAGAGAAACAAAAGAAATTTTGGGGTATGTTAAGAGCTCCCAAGTGGAGTTTCAGCAGCAGCTTGCTGTGCTGTTACTGTCACAGTTAATGTGTTAGTAAAAGAAAAGCAAAATATTGCTGTTGTGTGACCAGCTGCATCTTTCCTTAGAAAAAACAATAAACCAGTTTGTTTAATTTGCTTAAATGATCACAGGGTACAAGTCATATGAGAATAGTGGTAAGCAGACTAGTGCTCAGTTGTATAAAGGTTTCATAAAGCTCCAGAAAATGGTTAAGTGATTGTGTTTAGGATTGATGCATAATGTCATAATTAGTTTTATTAGTGATTAATGAATTTATGATTTTTTAGGTGTAATTTCTTAGCATGTATTCATTTACTTGCTGTCAGTGGAAAAGGTTGATGTGTGATAATGATGTTCTGGATGGGATGGAGGCAGGAAAGGTGAAGTTACAGAAGTGAAATAGTTGTGAGATGCTGTGGCAATATTTAGGGATTGGCTGATAACATGTAAAGCCACCTATAGTGTGCTGTGGTGGGCAAAACTCAGATTTATTTTTGAACATAACTGTTCATATGACAAAATAAATATCTCCACTACTGAGTGACAGATGTTGCTATAAAGAAAGCAGATGTGAATGACTTTTTTTTTACTAACACCAATAATTTCTCTTAATTGACCCATATTACTGATGTGTTTAGCAGAGCACACATCCCTGACAGTAGGTTTAATTTGAAGTGAAGGCTCTTTCTCTCATATGATGATGAGATGCAGTGCTTCTGGCTTGTGAGATGCTGCAGCCCTGGAGATTTCAGTCTTTTTATTCTCTGGCTTTAGGCAGATCCATCCTGTAAAGTACCATGGAGATGGTGATCCTGTCTTGCTCATCTTCCTTCTGAACAATCCTGATCAGCAAAGAGCTGCAACGCTCAGTTGAGCATTCGAGCTCGTGTTTGCTTGGTGCAGCATCAGACAGCCACAGGGTGATCACAGATCCATCCTGGAGACCAGAGGCTGCAGCAGCCTGCAGTTAGTCCAAGGACTGGACTGGATTCTCTGGGGTACTGATTTTTGTTTGGGAGCTAATCCTCCATGAGGAGCCCAAAGTTTATTGTCAGACCACGCTGTTGTCTTCTTCTCTCAGTTAACATATCTTTTCTTGCCTTTTGGATGTAATGTTATTAAGGAAACCATCCCTTTGTAGAATGATAGGATTGTTTTGGAATATTAAATGACTGTTATTGCGTATACCCCAGTGTATTATGATGAAAAGCAGTTGCTTTGTTACTGGAATTTTGAATCAGGCAATACACTGCAATTTTGTTTCGAAGATGTTTTTCATCAACTGTCATGTATTTCCACCTTAATTTTTCCTCTACTGTTGTTGTGTAAGAAAAAAATATCTTGAGTGTGGGATATAAGCCGCTGTGTTAGTCAAAGATTGCTTTGACTCTGTTTGTCTGAGCTTAAATATTGGAAGATTTTTTTTGTGGCATTTTAAGACATTAAAATGACTTATATTAAATGCAATACCTCAAAATTCCTGGGGCGGAAAAACCCCTAATTTTTGAGAGGAATATCTGTTCTAAGGCTTTTGCTACGTTGATGCACAGTTACCAGTCACACTGTAAAACTGTTCTTGTGAAAGGCCTTGCTGTTAACTTTATATATGTTTTGTCTTACTTGACAGCAAGCAAATTTGTGTCCTTGATTAAAACATTGTAGAACCTTTGACATTAAAAAGGACACCCCTCCTCCAAAAAACCCAAACACACCAAACCCCAAAACATGAGGGAAGTTGTACAGAGAACCAAGAATCGCTAGTTGGAACAAAGTTAAAGTTGTTTATGGGTTCATTTTAGAACAAAAAACCCTCACATGGCTTTATTGTATTATAGTCCCTGCATGTTTGGTTTAGGAAGGGATTTTCTAAGTGTGGTTTTTAAAATGGAATTCAGATGCTTATGCTTATTTATAAGGTACATGGAGCCATGTGAATTTTTAAAATTTGATGGTCTTGCTCTCTCTGCTTGGATGGGGTTAAGAAACCCAGGCTGCTGGTGTTTATCCATAAGCACTGGTTATTAATGATTATCTGCACCTCCGAGGCTGGTTGTAAATCAACATTTCTTCCTTTTTTTTCCCAGAACAGCCGTGCTTGGTGCTGTGTCATTGCTGCCTTCACATCTCAGGGTTCTTTGCCTGTGGTTCACTATTAGTGGTTTTATTATTGGCTTATTTGAGCACTGTTTGTAATGTAAGTTGTTTTATAAACAGTGTTTTATTATTATTGCTATACAGTAATGTTTCTATCAATCTCAAAATAAATTCCTTAATACAGGTAAATCATCTGTGTAACCCAGCTACAAGAGCTCAAAAATTGCCTGTATTTCAAAATAATATTCTACTAAAGGGTTGGAAAAAGCTTTTCCTAATAGCAAGTTTCAATAAGAGAGCTGGTCTCTGCATAGCACTGCAGGTGCTAAAATGGTTATTTAATTGCACATAGGCTGGACCTGAAAAATATCAGACTTCTCTCTTAATTAATTTAGAAATCTATTTCATTGTAAACTAGTGAAACCATACTTAATTAGAAAGAATTACAGTGTGCTGGAGCTGAATGGGAATGGCACTTCCTTTGGTCTTTGAGCATCTTGTCAACCACAATGACTAGTAACAGATGTTTCATGAAGCAATACAAAGAACATGTGCTTTTTAATAAATATTACTGCTTTGCGAATAGTCAGACCTAGGAGCCTGGTTAAATATCCTTCTATTAGGCTCAAAACCAAAATTAACCATTGTTGAGATTGGTTTCTTGCAGCAGAATTATTTCTTACCTGCCTTACCCTCACAGCAGCAGTTGGTTGTCCAAGTTGAGGTTAATTTGTTTCCTCTAAATACTTGTAGCAATACCCTCACTGCCTGCAGGCAGGACCAGCTGTACAAATCTGTGTTTTACCAGAAACTGGGACTGCTTTTTTGTTTTTCTCCCTAAAGATTAATTTAAATCTAACAAATTTTACTGATCTTACTGCTCTTGGGAACTACTGCAAGAACATTCTGCCAGTGACCACCAGATGGAGTTTCTAAAACAGCTTTGATAAACCAATTCCAGAATTCATTTCAAAATGACCTTTTAAAGGTTTTGGAGATAAGAAACGGCACAGAAATTCTACTGATTTCAAGATAAAGTTTAGCTTAAATTTGCAAATTTGGGGGGGCTAAAATTAGGCTTTTCAATTCAGTTTGTAATCGCTAATTGTACTGGGTTTGCATGGCAGGGTTTGGATAGCAGAACCAGGGAGGGGCTGCAGGAGTGGCTTCTGGGAGAAGCTGCCAGAAACTTCTCCATGTCCAACAGATCCAATTCCAGCAGACCCCAAGGTGGACCTGCCACTGGCCAAGGCTGAGCCCATCAGTGCCAGTGGCAGCACCTCTGGGATAATGCATTTAAGAACACGGTAAAAGCGTGCAAGTACTTTTTAAACTGGATAAAAGGGATTCACTTCTGGTTATAAATCTTGCTTTAAAGAACTCTTGATAGAAAGGGTTTTTTAGAGTATGTTTTTATACTTAATTCATAAATACTCTGATGTGAATCCTGTGTTTTAAAATCTTTTACTGCCATGGTTTGTAATAATATGGAAAATCTGCCTGCTTCAGACTGTGAATGTTTTTGACAATTCTTGCAGATGTAATTAAAAGTGCCAGTTCTTTACAAGGAGGGAATATAAGGAAGTCACATGGAATTTCAAGGTAAGGGAAGGACTTGGTGGGAAGAAAGTGGGATTACAAAGGAGATAATAGATCCTCGGCTCTCCTGATAGAAAAAGAATGTAGGCAGCATATGTCAAAGTGTTTTGATATATGGTGGAAAACTTAAGGAATTGATCAGAGGAAACATTTCACACTTCAGATTTGTTGCCATGGCAGTCTGCACAGCTGGGTTTGTACCACTAGAATGCTTTCACTTGGAAAAAGTATTGCACAAGATATTCAAGAAATACACAAATTTTTGCTTATTAAGAGACTACAGAAATTAATTTAGCAGCAGTTGTTTAGGATTCATCAGTGCGTTGAGCACTTCACAGCTGCAGAAACTTAGGCAAGAATCAATTCCTCTCTGAGTCCTCAGCAAACAGTGGAACTGAGAGTGGCACTTGGGCAGGTTCTGCTTTTCTTGGGTCTCACCAGTCCTGTGCTGCTGCAGTGAAGCTCATGAGGTCTCCAGACCAGACACTGGGCTGCTTTCATTTTTATTAAGTAGTGATAAATGGGGCATTACTGATGCACATACCCACAGCACAAAAACAATTTAATTGAATCTTAGTTTTAAACAAGGAAAAAAAAGGTGCAGATGTAATTAAACTTCCTTCTGAGGTTTGTGGTAGCAGTGTCGTATTTTCTTCACAACCTTGGGAAAATGTTCTCCTATTATATAGTAGTTGAGTGAGTATTTTTTGTGAGCGCTCCAAAATGTGGTTGACTTTTGTGGTGTCTCTGTATTGACAGATAATGGCAGATTCAGGTGCCATGTCAGCCTGGTTTGTACTGGTGTAAACATTTTGACTTTTTTGTGCCTGATCAGCCCTTTTTATTTGCATTTATGTAGTTTTTCACTCTTCAAAAACCTGTGAGTTTGTGAACTTGCTACTTATTAACTAACTCTGTTCTCACTGAAGATCCTTCAGTCTGTGTTGTATGTGAGGGGTTTTACGAGTCCAACTGAGAAACAGCCTTTTTGTTGGTTGTGTCCAAAAGCGCTGTGGAATGAAGGCTCAGAAATCACTGCTTTGTACTTGTTTAGAGATGGTGGCTCTCCTCTTCAAGAAAACACCCTTTAAAGCACTGTGTGGAAATAAGGGCGTCCTGTCAGACACTAGACTTTGGTTAAATGGTGGAATATTGCAACTTCCACTCTGACAGTTGCCACTTTCATTTATTTCTGACTGAGACTTAAAACTTAGAAGTGCCTTGGACTGAGGGTTTTTAAAAAGACTTTACTATTTTTATAATTTTAAATAGAGTTTGCTGTTACTACTATGTAGTATAGCTTCCTACACTTCATAGAACACCAAAAGGGAACAAGTGAATAATTTTGAAAGTATAGCCAAGGAAATATTTTCATATATGTAGGGTAAACGAACTGGTCCATGGGGAGTAATCTTTTGGCTCTGTGCAGTGGTTACTGCGATGAATGTGTTACAAGGCATCTTAGATTCTTAAAAGCTGTGTTTTCTTTGGGATGCCAGAGGTGTGGGTTATTTTATTATGTTGTTCTGACAACCAGAAGAATTTCTGCAGGAAGCTGATTGTGGCAGCACAAAGGAAAGGAAGTTGTCAGGATGTGGCCAATGTTTGCATTGATCTCCAGGTGCACTGTTACTCTGCCTCATTAATTGCAGGATTCTTTATTCTGAAAAAAGTCAGGTGGGGTATGTGCCTTTTAGCTTTCATTCCCAGTCAACTTCATGCTGATGAAAAATGAGATTTTAATAATGTCAAATTAAGGCCTGGAAATTTGACATCCAAGTCGTGCAATTTGTTACGTTTTGATTCTGTGAAGCCACATAGGTTTAACTTTGTCTACAACAGGTTTTTATCAAGAAAGAAAAAAAAAAAAAAAACAAAAAAAAACAAAAAAAACCCACACATTTTATTGACCACGTACACTTGAACACTTTTTATTGAGAATGTATTATGAGTCAATACTTCCTTTATGAAGCTTTCCAGAAAGTCCATTTCTGTAGTATTTTGACATGATATTGGAGTCCACATCTCTTCATTGTAATAGAACCATGAATTTTCTAGTGGCTGATCACCTTCTTTCATTAACTTAAATGAAATCTTCAGAGACAAAAAAATTTGATCCTGAAATGTAAACTTTTGAAATGAGGACCTCTACTAAGTTGGTCAACAAGGACCTGTCTTGAGCTAGCTGTGTTAATAACTCAGATAGAAGCAGAGCATGACATTTTTGTTAGTTCATTGATTTGACTTAATTAGCGGTTCAGCAAGAGGGCTGCAAGCCATAAATCAATTCAAATATTAAGTTTAATTTTCTGAGAAAATAACACTGTTAATAATGGCACTTAACTAGTGCTTACTTTCTAGTACACATTATATACATACAGAAGAATACAGTACACCTTCCTGTTCAGAGGTTTACATTTAAATTATACACTTGTAGAAATAATTTAATAAACTCTTTGCAGATTCTTTTTACATCAGTAGGCTGATTTTTATCTTGCATATATACAGTATTTTTATTCATATCTATTTAAATGTGTAATAGATAAGACCCTATTTACAGTCACCAGAAACCTTCAGGTATTTGAAATGGAAACGCCCTATTCTCAAGAACTTTGTGTCTTGAACATTTGTCCATAAAAGTTCTTCCTAATTTATGATACCTTGTGTTTCCTTAAGTATTTTACTGCACTTGCTCCTCTACTGTTCTTTATATAAATACTGCAAAGCTCTCTCTTTTTGCTGCTCTTTAAGAGATAACAGGTGAGGGTGCTGCAATTAAGTTCAGAATTCCCTTAGGAGAACAGCAGCAAGGCAGATCCACAGCACAGTTTCTTTGAGGCAACTAATAAATCAAATTAACTTCTCTAAGAGGTTGAGTGGATAGCAGTCTTGTTCATTAAATTATCCAAGTTTTTTTATCTATGATTGCCATCACATTTAGTGTTTATCAAGGATACAGACAAACATCCGTAGCTCTGTTGCAGTAAAAAAGATTAGGGAAAAATCAGATTGGATACCCCACGGGTAAGTTCCATAAAAATCTGTCTTTCTACATCTCTTCAATAGCAGCTTCCATTTTACTACATAAATTTGTAATGTTGAATCACTGAGTGAGATTTGGATCATCGTAAAGGAGTTAGTGTGATGAAGTAAACATGAGCATTGAATGGTACCAGGTGTGCAAGACAAGCAGGGATGGGAGAGAAATGAAAGTTAAATAAATTGTGCAGAGAAGTGAAAAATGATAAAGAGAAATGACACAAGAGCCATGATCTGAAACTGAGAATTTAACACTGAGAGAAAGGAACAGAAATAAAGGCAACAGTTCTTTTAGAGACAGAGAATAAGATGTCTTAAGAGAAGGAGGAAATGGAAGTAAGGAAGCAACATGGAAGTTGAAATTGCACTTAAAGTTGCCTGCTCAGCTGCACTGTTCTGGCAGTGTCCCAGTTCTGAAAGCCTCTATTCACACCAGATAAGCCAGTTCCTCCCTGCTGGAACTCCTCCTGCATAATGGCACAGAATTTCTTTAACAGATTCTACATGAGAGATTTCATGTGATGCATTAAGAAACCTAATTTTCCTCAGATGGGAAGAAGGAGTCTGTTTGCTTGACAGCTGTAAGGAAAGATTTTGTTCTTAAGCACTTCTGCGTGGAAGTGAGCTTGAGTGCTCAAGATGTGTAGAAATTAATAGAAAATCTCTCAAGGTGGGCAAAACCAAGAAAGCAGCCAGTATCATGTGTGTCAGCAGAGAGGCACTAAATGAGTGAGTTGAACACAGCAATACGGAACAGTTTAAGACCTTAACATGGTTTTCATCAACAGGCTAAAACTGAAAACACCACAGAAATAGATTATTTACTCTGTAGGCTTTAAGGGTTAAATATATTCAATAAAGTATGAGAAACTCTTAAAAAAGTAAAATTAATGGAAATTCTTCCACCAGGATGTTGATAACTTAGATGGTTGTATATAAAGATGACTAAGGGAAGAAATTGCTTGATGGAAAAAGATCTGAAAGGTCTGTTCTGCAGAAAGTTCTTTTCACACAGAACTTCAGTATGTGTCTCTGCTGACAGACTAGGACCAGTTATCAGACAAGATTGTGCTCTAAGCAATGGGAAAGGTTCAGTTCTGGTCTTGCTCCATGTTTTTTTTCTATACCAGAAGCTTGAAAAGTCACATTTTTTTAATAATGTCATGTGGAATTTGAGTTGTGCTGTGACAGAGTAAGTAATAAAATCATGCTGTAGCATGTATCAAGTGACAAAAATGTCTTGGGGCCCCACACCAGTGGGAGAATATCAGCTCCACTTGCACCCCCCTCCTGTTCCCTCCTGTCATTAATGCAACAGCAGCAAAAGAACAGGTAGTTTTTGGGTCAATGCTTTGTAGCTTGTTGTTGTAACTGTGTATGTGCTTCCTGCAGCATGTCTGTGTTTCTCATGTATTTCATATAATCAGTAAAATTCTTTACTGTGTATCCAAGAATCCCAATGGAAGGCTTTTTTGAGGGGTCAGCAAAGAGCTGATGCTGACTGGGATTCCTATATTGAGGAATTTTATATGGTTTCCAAACCTCCAGTGATGTCCTAGATTAAAGAGAGTTTAATTTATTTGTTGCAAACATATCCCTTGAAAATACAAAATGTTAATCATAAACATATTTATTTTTTAAGATAATTACTCTTGTTACATGAACATATGCGGACCATAACACTTAGCCAGACAATCTTTGCTAGTTAAATTCTGTTTTAACTTTGTAAACCACTGTGTCCTTCATTTTAGTATGTGGAACAAACACCTCTGAGTTCCATTAGAATTAGTTAATAAATATTTCTGAATTCCTGAAATGTTTTAGGATACAAACAAAGCACTGGAAAATTAAAACACATTTTTGTTATTTGTTGTAGCTAAAAGAAAAATCAGTTAACCATAAATGTTAAAACAAGTTAGTTTGTGTGAGAAAATAATTTCTGAAAAAAGTAAATTAGGCTCCTTTTAGAGGGGAATCAGTGATGGAGAAAGAAATTAAATAATTTAATTTATAATTAACATTTACTATTTGGACATGTATCATTGGATAATATGATCTTCAGTAAAGATCAACTATATAATCTTCATTGAAAAATGCTATTTACTTCATCAAGGATAGCACTATCACTTCTTTGTACAGAAAACAAGGTAATACCTTTTTCTATACAAGATACAAGGTGCTGTGTCTTCAGTCAAGACTTCAATAAACTGCTTAGTGATTTCTTCAGATGGAAGATCAGAGCCATGAAAACAGAGTTTATCCTCTGTCAGCAGTTCAGTGCACTGAAGGTATCCGATGTCACAGGTAATGCAGCACACAGGCCAGAGCCTCACACCACTTCAGCAAACAACTACTGGAAAATTAAGACTGTTGCATTCAACTGCAATGGAAGCTCCTTCCAGCCTCTTGGTTGGGACTCTCACAGGTCTCTGAGTGCCAACACAGCAGCGTCACAGTCCCAGCACTGAGCACCAGGGGTTGTGTCACACCTATGTCATGACCTGCTGGACCACTGTGCGCTCGTGAGAACACCCCTGGTTCCCACAGTGTATCTTTTTAAGCAAACGTCGTAATTTGTTGGGAAAGTTTTTGTTAATGTATCTGTAGAGCAGAGGCATGACAAAGCTGCTGGAGAAAGCCAGGAATTTTGACAGAATCGTGGCAAAGTGTAATATTTGAATGGAATTTACATCTGGAATTCTTCCTCGTAGGTTAGTAAACGTGCTTACCAAGAGAATAACGTAATAGGGTGTCCACAGGGTGAACTGTGTGCAGACTGTGGCAATCAGAAGCCTGTGCACTGATGGATCCAGGCGCCCAGTGTCCTGATCCAGCGGCGTGGCCTCCTTGCGTATCCGCAGGATCAGCGTCAGCGCGTAGAGAACGGCGATGGCGGGAACAACGTACCCGATGAACACCATGATGGCATCTGCTGCTTCCTGGTTCTGCATCTTGGAACACTCGATTATTTTGGTGGACACGTGGTTGCAGACGTAGAACAGGAGAGATGAAAAGCTTGTGAGCATGGCCCCGCCCCAGATGAACCCGCAGACGTGTTTGGTGTTGTACACACTGGACATGTAAGTCCTGGGCAGGGCACGTTCGATGTAGTAGTCCAGACTGAGCAGCGTGGTAGAGTACATGGTAACTAAGGATGAGACGTTGAATAAAATCAGGAAGGTAATATAAACTTCATTGCTGGAATTCCAGATGGCCCATTTTGTATTGGCAAGACCCAGCAGGTACATTGGTGCCAGAGTGTTGATGATGAGGCCGGCAATGGCAATGTTGACAAAGTAAACATCTGGCATAGTCATAGTAGCTTTGTTGTAGAGGTTAACTAGGACCAGCAGGCCATTGTAACAAAGGCCAATTGGGAAACATATAATGAGGTAGAGAAGGGAAAAGATGGAAAGCACAAGGTCGAAGTCATGGCAGAGATGCTGGTCCTCACTGTTCTCAGTACTGTTGATTAAGGCTTCACAGCTCCACATAGTGATTTTAGCTTTTGTGTCTTCTTTGCTGGTTACCAGCTTTTCTGTAGAGAGAGAAATAATGAAAGTGTTGTTTAAATATTACATTGGAAATTAACTGGAAAGCACTGTGAAGAAAACATTTTGGACTTTATATGTTGATGTTGTTATACGTCAGTTATGTGATGAAAGAAGAAAGTAAACTTATTCAAAATTTAATTAAACTAGTACATGTCCTGCAGTTTTGATTTAAATGAAACTAGTGGCAGATTAGTTGATACAGGACACTCAAGTAAATTGTAAACTATCATTAAGTACTGATGTATATATAAATACTAATGCAATTTTTTGAAAATTGTCAAGCAGTACCTTGTATATAGCTAAAGTACATAAGGGTAACTACTGAAGATACATAAGGGTAACTGAAAATACTGAAAATACATAAGAGTAACTACTGAAGAGTGGAAGGATATAAACTGAAGCACAAATCTTCACAATATGATGGGAAATAGATATCTCCTAACATCTTAAATAAGCTTTACCTTAAAAAAAAGTTTCTTAGGAGGCACATCCAAGGCAGTACGGTGGATGTGTATTGGATCACTGATAAAATTGACAAAGACTAGAGGATACTGGGAAATGAGGTGTAAGGGGGGGTTGGTTTTGTTGTGGGTTTTTTTTTTTTTTTTAAATAGGTCAGTTTGTATTCAGACTTCCAACCTTATAACCATTTAGTTTCAAAAAAACAATGGACCTCTGTAGTCCTGGGAACCTAATATCAGGGCAGCCTGACTTTCCAAAAGGCAAGAATCAGCTATCATTTCCTCTCAAAATAGCTCAAATTCTTTAAAAAGTATGCTACTATCAGCAGTTGTGGCTCAGCCATCTTTGCTTTATCGTCAGTAGAGATAGCATTTTAACTGAAACCAAGTGAACTTCAAAGCAGTCATGGAAAGTCGCTTTCCAAAATGCAGGAACAAGAAATAATCTCTGAAATACAACTCAAAACAGACAGAGCCTTAAAATTCATGGCTGTTATTGATGGCAGCCCGTTCCAGGGGCAGTGCAGAGCTGCTGCAGCAGGTGATTTCCCATGTCACGTACTCTGCCTGTCACATACTCCCGTGGTTTTGTGTGCTCCTCTGTCAGCACCTATAGCAAAGCATAAGTACAGGTACCTGGATTCTTTCCAGAGGGAGAGCAAGATTTAATCAATCCACAATAAACATTGTGCAATGAAAATGAATGCTACTAGACAACATGCTATACTCCATGAACCAGATGGCTAAATTATACTGTGTGGGGTCTGTGAGCATACGGGTACATGACTGCATCTCCCTGCTGCTAATCCTTTGACTCTTCAGCCATAGTACAAAATTCATCCCAAAATTGTGTCAACTTCCATGTTTTATTTCCCACTGCAGTTGTTTTGTGTGCATTTTTCTTCTAAATAACATAAGCTGAGCCAAAAATCAGGCTAAAAATACAGTAATTTTAGCTGGGCAAGCAGATTTTCATTCCACTGTCCCATGTTGGATTTCCTCAGAGAAGTGGCTTCTGTGGCAGCACCAGAAGTTCTATTGTTTTCAAAGGTTGTTTTCACCTTTGAGGGAAAACTTGACTTTTTTTGGTTCATTTTCTCACATGAGTTCTTCAGCTATACTGTTGTGTTGAGTGGACCATATTATATCTTTATGTTGTCTTTCCATCCTCATTCTATTTTTGAGCACCGAGAACAACCCCGTTTGTTTTCAGGAAGCATCTGTTGGTTTAGGTTTTTAAGAAAGAAAAAGAAAAGCTGGTTTTTTTGCAGCCAAAATTACATCTCATTGAACTATTATGACTTGATTCAAGCCAAGCAGCAGACTGGAACTAGATATTGCAAATATATGCATTCTGGTGAGTGCAAAGGTGACTAAGCACAGGCATGGGTACAATCACGTAATTCCATTATGTAGGTTTATCCTTAAGCATGTAGCTTTGATTACTCCAGACTGAATTACATCAGCCACTGAATAACTTGCCTGTATATTGTCTCAGAAGATCAACAGTCTTTGCTACCAGGCTTTGTATTTTACAGAGCAGGGGGATGTCTGGTTTCACAAATGGTTTTAGTCATTACCCTTATTCTTTCTTTATGTCCTCCAAGTGCGGTTAAACATGACAATTCTGTTTTAATGATAGGAATGGCAGGCAATTCATTCTGTTAAACAGTAATCTTAGGAAAGTGACAATATTTACCTCTGAAATGAGCAAAAATAAACCCCAAAATTAAAATATTTTCTCAAAATATTTTCTCGGAAAATCTTCTTGATAACTTTCAAGTTCCCAGGTGAGGGAGGTATTTCTGCGGCTGAAGCCGAAATCCCCCGTGCTGAAATGCTGACTTACCAGCGAAGGCACTGAACCTGTTCGCTGTGCGGTGCGGTGCAGGCCCCGCTCAGCGTTCCCTCCCCAGCCGTGCCTTCTGTCGTTCCCAAGGCGGCTGTGCCGTGTCCGGCTCTCTCCTCGGAGTGACCGCTCCGCTCGCTCCGCGCTGACCCCTTCCCTGCGCGCTCACCGGCAGCCCTGCAGCCCCAGGTCGCCTCTGTTGCATAAGTGCAGGCTGCAGCAGCCTCTTGTTTACAGTGCCCCGGCTCCGGCGGCCCCAGCGCTGCCCGGATCCTCCGTCCTCACCCCGGGATCGCGCAGGACGCGCAGCCCCCGCGGGGCAGCGGCACCGCGCGTCCCGCCCGCCGCGCTCCGCAGCCTCTCACCTTTAATTCCCGTGTGCCGCTGCCCCGAGCCGCCCTGCCGAGGCAGCGAGCCGGCCGGCAGGCCCCGGCGTGGCTCTCCCGGGGATCATGGTGCTGCCCGGCGAGCGCCCGGCTCCGCGCTGGGAGCCGCTGCCTGCGCTGCACTTGTTTTGCCTCTCTAAGTTACTCACAAGTTTCTGCTTGGCTTGGCAGGCGCCTGGCCCCTCCCTTCCCCTGTTTACAGCCAGTTTCAAGAAGTGAGAGGTTGTGCTCCGAGCTGTTGGATCCAGCTCGCTTTGTAGTCCCTGGGTTTCGGATTTACTGCTTAAAATCCATGGGCGTGCAGGTTTGTTATGATTTTGTCATCGGTGCTGGGGTTCTGCAGGGCTGCTCCAGAGCCCGTGCCATTCCCTGCAAGTGCAGTCAACAGCTTTCACTCAAGAGCGTGGGTTTTATTTTGGACTCAGGATGAGAATATGTAGCTTTGAGGTTTCATTTTCATAGGCCATATATCCTGAACAATCAGTATTTAAAAATTCCCATACTACAAAGTGCACAGGTGCTTGTGGTGCTGGCAAACATAAGCCAGCTTTTAAAACAAGGTAGGAAGAAAAGTTTCTGAGCGTTTACTTTGAATTTGGAGATTGTTTCAGTGTTGTGAAAAGGTGTTACAACATAACCCTCATTTTGTGATGGTGTTATGAGTTCCATTCTGCTTCCTTTTTAAAAAAGTTGATTAATCTCAAAGATATTTGCATGTCACTTGCAGTTAATGGATGTGAATGTTTATATCTTAGCTTTAAAATGGATCACTTCTTGAAAGAGCTTTTGAACTGCAGATTGATAATTTATCCCATAATGAATTTTTTCCTGTGGTTGTTCTGTTGTTTATATGGAAACTCCTCAGACTAATGAAAAGGGACTACCTTTGAAGTATGTTTCCAACTGATATCACCAGCAAAACAGAGAGCTGCCTTTTTCAATATAATTTGTCTTATATTTAGCAATTCTGAAGCTTTATTCCATAGCAAATAAACACCAATGTAGCATCCCTTATTGGAAAAATAAGCAGCTGTATATGAAACAAATACCGGAAAAACACTAAAACTGAGATTAGCTCAGTTGTTTAGGGCACAATGCTAACACCAATGTTGTGGGTTTGATCTCCATATGGGCTTAACACTTGCACTAGATCCTTGTGGGTCCCTTCCAACTCCGAGTATTCTGTGAAGTGTAAAAACGGTCATCCCGTTTGTCTTGAGTTACTCTATCTGATCACAGTTTGTATTTAAATGTTCATTACAAATATTGTAAAACCACTGCAGCTCCCAAAAGCAGAAAATTCCCCCGTTCCTGTTTGATAGATAGTCCACAGACAGAACTGTGTGTGTGCTGTATGTTACGAACTGTGGCATCACGTTTTTGCTGCTTCAGAACTTTAGGACTTTAATCATCCTAAGTTCACCAGGGAAACAGCAAAGTAGGAAAGGTATTCATGTAAAAGCACTTTTTGAGTGCTCATACTTGGCCAAAAGCCAATTTCCTTACACTCCATTAAAGCTGAAGGTGGTTTTATTTCGATAGCAATGTCCATGAAGTACTTAAGAAAAAACTTCCTGCAACACAACACAAGAAGTTGACAGCACTTGGTGGCAAAGATTATTTTAGAAAAGAGCCATAAAATGAACTCTAAATAATGAGAAAAAAATGTAGTTCTGCTCAGTTGTATTATAGAGTCCATAGCTGCAGTCAGGCTTTTTCAGACATTTCCATTCATAATGCAGCACTAAGTTGCAGAGCAGGTTGGGTAAGAGTTTGAAGCGTGACCATTCTACGCTCGGATTATTTTATTTGACTTAAAAGCCAACCCTTCATCCAGCTGCAGCCCTGTCTCTTTTCTCTGCAGATTTTTCTGTTTATACAACACATGGTTTGTCTACTTGCTCTCCTGTCATCTATCTGTGACGTAGTTCTACCTGGTTTATCTGACCTCTCAGTGTGTTTTCACAAGCTGTGGTATCATTATAAACTAATGGCTGGTAAAATACATGGCTAATAAAGCTGTTGCCAACAAGGTAAGTCTCTAAACATGCCAAACACTTGTACCTTTGTCACGTCCTCTTGAGTTCCCACAGGATCTCAAATCCTGCAGACTGAAACCTGGTGCTGCCTAGGGGAAGGCTGGGCCCTACACAGAGCTTTGCTGGGCAGCACAGATTTGCTTCAGATATAGACTGAGCAAACTAAAAATCATGGCCAGAAGTGCTGTATGTCTATATAAACCATGACTTAGTAGATTGTCAACTCCTCATCAGGGTTTGAAAGGTGCTTTTTGAAAGGGACATGCTGAATATTACTTATGGATTAGTTCTTAAAACTTTAAATAATGGATGATCAGTATTTTTCGAAAATTAGAAACGTGCAGTTAGTTGTACACCAAGGGGAACACACTGAATTCTCAAGTGCTGGAGAGTGAAGTGTGTCACATTGCTGTTCCCTCTCAGTCTGGGTAACATGACATTTCTTTAGGCTTACTAGCTTATATACATACCATAGGGATTAGCAAATGACTTCTAGGCTGGATATACAGAAAAGTAAAACTAAATAGTTCATGTTAGATGTGAGGGGGGAAAAAATGCAGCAGTGCAAGCAAGTAGGTTTTGGAATATACTTTCCACATGCAGTTGCTGAATTGCTGTTGTTCATAATGAAATGATACAGCTCAGATAAAATGCTTTTAACATGAGTGGAGAAGAAAATCCTGCTTGATACTGGGGGCTGGGCTGAAAAACAGGCCCCTTCCAACCCTGTCATTTATGTCTTTGTGGTGCAACCATTGACCAGTTTGGCAGGGAAGTTCATAATTGATACTGGTTCCATTTATAATGTGGTTAAT
The DNA here is from genome assembly GCA_013400635.1 of Hypocryptadius cinnamomeus. Classification (NCBI taxonomy): domain Eukaryota; kingdom Metazoa; phylum Chordata; class Aves; order Passeriformes; family Zosteropidae; genus Hypocryptadius; species Hypocryptadius cinnamomeus. The sequence goes on from VYZP01055715.1 coordinate 16,705, forward strand.
TCAGTGCAGTGTAAGGTGAAAGAAGGCATGATCAAACAACAGGGATGACTGATACAAAGTACCATTGAATGTAATAAGCCTATGTTGGATATTTTAAAAAGTACAAATCAGAAAGCAAGAGTAGGTCAGTTGAAAGAGAGGGAACCAAGGGGTTCGCCACTCATGGCAAGTCAACTCATGGAAGAGCAGTCACCCAACCTTCTGGTCCTGGTGATTTCACCTTTCTTTAGGCTCAGGTTTTGCTTTTCTAAACCCTTTCCCTTTGCTAAATAACTTGCTTTAGTAGCAGCATAACAATAATTAATAATTAAAATAAACCCAGGATTTTTCACTTTCATAACCCAACTCTTGCCTACTCCCACTTGATTCTGCACTATTTGAGTGCTGTGAACCCATTTCCAGCTCTATAGGTAATTGCCTTCCCTTGGACCAGTGTTTTTCCTTTAACATTCCTTCTGTCCATGCATAAATTCTTATGTACATTTCCTGATTTCTTAAAATACCCCTTGAGTTTCCTATCTGCTTGGCCAATGTTTTCCTCTTTAACTCTCCCTGATGACTCCCTTACAATTAACATTGCACCTCCCATCATTATTTGCTCATATGACACACACAGAGTATCACATCCAAATGATGACAGGGCTTCCAAGCATGACACACTTTCACTTCTACTTTGTGACTTTTCTGTGGGATATCTCAGGCTATTCTTTGGTATTTTGAATCAGCAATAAAGATTACATTCTCAAGAACTGTAAGGGTCCAATTCCGTTTCACATGGCACGAGTACAGAGCTACCCATGTTCCTGAAACTGATCTTTGCATTTTGCATTGGTCACCCTTTGAGGTTGCTCACTCTGCTTTTCCAGAAATTCTGAATATCTGTTGTCTTCAGAGTTCCTTCCTGTGGGTGGGTGACCTTTGTTATTGTTCCACAGATGTTGGCAACCCCTGTCTCATTTGTTTATCCTCTCATTCTGTAAGCACCATCTTCGTGGTAAATCATTTGCATAGCAGCTACCTGGTGATTCAGATCCCATTTGTGCCATGATAATCTGCTTACTGCCCTGGCCTCTTGGCAACCTGCTAAATAGATGCCTTTTCCCTCCTGTTTTGACCTTTTGTTGTTGTTATTTATCATTGTTATTATTGAATGTATAAGTAATATGTAAAATTATTAATGTAATATAATTATTAGCAATGTCAGCTGCACATGTGCTTTCTATTTAGATTGTTCAGCTCTTCAGGAATCTGAGTTCATATAAGGCCATGTCAAAAGTAAGTCGTTAAATTGCTGCCACGGGTCACTAAGCATGAAGAAATGAGTTCAGATGGGCTTTTTGTTTGGAAGAAGGAAGAAAACTGGATTTTAGGGTATGGCAACTTTTTTTTTTTAGGATGTGCATATTCTCTAATAGGTTAGAACTGCAGAACTTTCTTCTGTTTTTAGAGTTCACAGAAGGCTGATCAGAACAATGTGTGTATCCATCAGAAATGAATAATTATATTTGCTTTAGTTTCTCTTTCTCTCTCTCAATTTCTAAGCAGCTTAAAGCTTATGAGAACAGATAATTTACTCCAATAAAGGAAGACAAAAAAGATCAGCTACTCTGGAAACCAGGATCAAAACTGCTAAATGGTGTGTTTAAGAGCCCTTTAGATCTGTTGGAGAGTGGCAGTGTCATGGTGCTCTGGAAGGTTGTAATAACCAACTACCATGGGGCAAAAGTTCTGTGGAGAGGAGATAGCCCAGCAGTTCTGTGGAGAGGAGATAGCCCAGCCCATAAATCTAAAGATTTATGTGGAAGGAGTCCCTTGTTCAGATGCTATCTGCCAGGCACATCTGCCACTCCAGATAAATCCTGCCTTTTTGTGCTGTTCATTTCTTTGCAGTGCAGCCTCTGTGGGAGCTGGGTTGCCAGTGGCTGTGCCCTTCTGGCAGCTGCTGGGGAACAGCTGCACCGGGGGCTCTGCATGGGTTAACTCCATAAACTCAGCCTTGTTTTGTTAAGTTCTCCCTGTCCCAGCATGGATGAGTGGCACTGATGATGCTGCTCCACCCCTTCCTGACTTAGCTTTATCACTGAATTCTGTAACAGCTTCTATATGGAAAACATGACATACTGTTTCTTTTTTAATGTTTCTGTGCAGTGAGAAAGAATTCACTATAGAGTGAACAGTGCAGCTTTTAATACTTAAATATTTCATCACTGCAAAAAGTGAAATACCTTACTTTTGGGCAGTTCTAAAGGTGAGGATTCCATCAGGCAGAATGAATATTCACAGTGATTACCTGTTTCATCTATCTACAGACCTTTGCTGCCAGGGATCCTGACATGAGACACAATTTGGAGATACTCTAATACCCACTAGATAATGCTTTTGAAAAAGATTAAGTTATATGCAAAACAACACCTGAGTAATTTTCCTAGTATTCCTATTCACTTCCAGGAACTTATGGCGTATTAAATAACAGGAATAATTAGAATGAATGTAGTATTAGAAAATCAGCTTACATAAGGTGCTTCCAGTTCTGGATTTTATAAAGTTGACCAGTTGGAATACAAGAAGTGACAGCTTTTAAGCATCAGCAGAGTAGATGGCGCCATTCAGAGTGCTGAACAGCCAGTTAGCACTGCTGCAGTTGTGCTCCATGTTTTCAGAGCACTTGGTGGCTGATTTTGATGTAGCTATCCCACTTTAAAACTAAGTAGCAGCAACCTTAAATAGAATTCAGTGTCAAGATGACTGAATGTTGTTATGTATATGTATTAATTCTTTTAAATGCTTCACTGAAAACAAACTTCTAAAAATATTTAACCTTTGTGAGAATTTTCAGTATTCTTGTAACTGGTGAGCCACAGAAACCAAAAGGATTAATTAAAAAATACAGAAAATTTCAGTCTCTGCGAGAGCACACAAATAATTTCCTTCAGTTTAAAACTCAATGTAAGTTACAGATTCTTTTCATATGAAGTACTACAACTCAGTGGATTTAACAAGGATTACAGACACCTTCAGAAGGCATCTTTACTGTTGTGATGTTGATGTTCAGAGCAGATGGGACTCTGCAGACACTTTATCCCACTGTTTTTAATGAAAATATTTCATTCATTTATTCTGACTTCAGGAACTTAATAGACTCAGTGGGTGATTTCTTTAATAAATTTTTCATAACTTGCAATCATTGATGTTTAAATATAAGGAGTTTTGCCCCCAGTACCTACAGCCACTTAAACTGTAGAGCAGCAGGTCAGTTAAGACTGGTTTAGGGCAAAAAATTTATGAAACTTACTTGTTCCTGTTTTTTATGTAAAGATCATCATATAGTAGGAACTTCTCCTGAGGCCTTTTTAATATTTGAGATAATCTAAAAGACACTTTCATGGTAAAATTCTTTGTTTAGGTAATGTTTTTAAACAGGTCTGTTTAAATCCTGTCTGCAAACAGGTCATTTGCACCTCTTACAAGATAGCAGGTGCCTGATCTCTGCATTTCCAGCATTTTGGAATTGCTCAGGTTCCAAGTAAGGAATATTTGTACTTCTGGTTTATGTGAATCAGCATCACTCCAGTAAAGAAGGCAGATTCTCGCCAATCAAAATTAATTCAAATTATGGCAATTCTGGGCTTTGCTGACTGAATTTGTTCCAGGAAAAGAGTGTCAAAGGTGGACGGACTGTGCTGGAATTACTGTGTAAATGAGCTGGCCCGGTGAGCTGGCAGGGTGGAAACAGCAGCTCTTATCTTCCCCGCTGTTTGTCAGCTTCACCCATGCTCAGGGCTTGTGGCAGGGAACTCTGCTGAAATTTGGCAGTACAGAAACATTCCCCAGAGATCTTTTGGTGCCAGTTGCAGAGACTGGCAGGAGGCACAGATGGTACTTTTCCTGGAAACTATAACATAATGCTGTTTCCTATGAGAAACACTGGTGAAAGCTGACTCGGTGATTTAATCTACCAGACCATCACGTTGGCTGGGGAGGAAACTCTTGTGGAACAGACCCTGACCGCAGGGACAGGTTTCCAGTAAAAGCAGAAATACTGACATAGTTCTTTATCAGATAGCATATAGAAGAATTATAAAACTAGTTTGAGTTTGGAGGGAAAAATCAGCCCTCAGCAGAGTTGTACTAAGGCTGAAATGACTTCAAAATTTGTCACATCCGCTGGAGATAAACATATCTTTCTGTTAATTTCTGGCAAGTCTGAGACATCTTGTTCCTGACACTCCTGTGGTTTTTAATTTTCACTGCTTGGTGAAGGAAATAGCATTTTCTAGCTGCCTTCTGGATGAACTTGCATAATTACTGATTACATCTTACTCCATTTATATTGTCTGAATGAAGTACTATAAATTTGCATTCTAGGTGGTCTAGTATAATATTAATGCTGATCTAAAATTGGTTATTATTAGATGGTAAGATTTAGAATAAGAATTTTCATTTACCAGGGGCTTGAGGCATCTTTCTGACACGAATGTGTTCTGATTTGTCCATCTATTGCTTGCCATGTGCCCCACCCCACTCCACTTTATCAGGGACAGGGAGTTTTTGTCCCTTAGTCATCAAAATGTTCTACCAATAAACTCAATTTCTTCTAAGACTCCCCACTGCAGCTGTATGTAAGTATCAAACTTAAAAATAACCCTTAAGCATGTTCTGTTCTGGGATGCTGACAAAGAGTTTGACAGGTTTAAGTATTTGATGATTTCATTTGAGTCCTTGGCCATCCTTCCACAGACCTGTGGGTGGGGATGCTTTCTCAGGTACTCTTAATGGGCATTGTTTTTCCAGGGCAACATGAGGCTGGACAAATGTTTCCAAGGGCAAAAAAAAAGCCCAAATTAATTTTGTGGGAAGAAATGTGTAAAGGAGTCTAAGACCTCTGTAAACCTGGACTCTTTAAACCTAAAGCCTCCCATTACAAAAACATCTGTGAAGTCACACCTGGAGTCTACTACCAGTAGCCACCTGCTGCCCACATTGCATCCATTCCATGGTATTTTGGAAAGCCATGGTTAGGATTTGTACAAATTCCTGGAACTAGAGCCATGTTAATGACATGGAAATAAGTACTATTGCTTACTAACTGCAGTGTATCCATTCGCATGCCATGCAGCAATTAACTCTCTAAAAATCTGAACAGACTTTTTGTAGAGATGTCTTAGTGTCCTTCGTAGGTAACATGCTGTTTTTATAAGTCCTGCCTGCTTCAGGAAGCAAAAATGACTACTGTAGCACCTTTGTTACTGCAGGAGCCCTGATATATTTGGTTTGCATGGCAAGCTTTTGGGAAGGTGTTCAGTTTTATTTCTCATTACCCTACTCTAATTTGATGATTAATGAATTAATTTTTCTGTAAATTGAGTCTGTTTTGTTCAGGATGGTAATGAGTGATCTCTCCCTCTCCTTCTCTCAACCCACGAGCCTTGAGTTCTATTTTCTCTCCCTGTCCAGCCGTGGAGGGGAGTGAGAGAGTGGCTTTGCTGGGTACCTGGTGCCCAGCCGAGGTCAGCCCACCACAAAAATAAATGAATAATCTGCTTCCTCCTGTGCTAATGGGTGGAAGCCTGAGGAGTAATTAGTTTGTCAGAGAGCCAGTTTCTTACTAATGATTGATAAATGGTTGTTTTGACAGAGGCCACACAGGCACTGGGTGCTGAGAACAGTAAAGCACAGTTTGTAGTGGGGGGCACTGGAGCCTGCTGGTCTGTCTTCACCTAAATGAGCTCTACGTGTTGTGGCTGTTGTGGAAAATATGCAGAATATTCTGATAACCTCTTATCTGATGTTCGGAGCCTGCATGCAGGAATTCAGTCTAATCAGTCTGATGTGCAAATCACAAACATTGATGTTCACATGAATCACTTTGACCAGACATTTGATTAACTTTGTTGCATCACTTCAGAATCAGTCTGACTTGTGTAGAAATCCATGGAATTCTGCTTACACTTAAATGATGGAGCCAATCAAACCCTTGCCAGATGTGATGCTGGCATGACAAATAGGGTGCTGCCTTTTATGCTGCTTTAGCATTTCTATCAGAACAAAGTTAAGTTCAGCTGACAGAACCCTAAGGGAAAGTAGGTGTTCTGCTACATACAGTAGAAAACAGATTTGCAAAAATCACAGTGATTAGTGTAGTTAAAAATGCTTATGGAGGCTAAAAGGACAGCAGTCATTCTGCTTATTCAAAGCTTCTGCTGAAAGCAGTTAGGAAATTTTTGGTGCTTTGAAGTTTGCCTTTGGCTTACCTTCTCTTATAATATAAATGAAAATGCAACTTAATTGTGATTAATTAGTTAATTAGTTACCACTGTGTCTATCTGCTTTGCAGTAATATTTCACAGTATGGTTTGCTGCATGTTTATTACTAACCTATGAATAAAAGATTCATAAGGATCTCACTTTCACTGAGAACTTTTTTACTCTCTTAAAGACTAATTGGATTAACTTTGGATCAATTCCTCTGCTATACTTCTTTAATACTTCTAGATTTAATATACAGAAACATAGAGATCTTGTATATTCAGAGCAATAAATAAAAAAAATTAAAGCACATAGTTATTGCCTAAAGAAACAGTGAGAAATCTAGCCTAATGTGCATGAAAATTGATATGCACAAGAAAAGCAACTATAACTTTGTTTTGGCCAACCAGATAAAAGTGGGAGTGTGACAAATTCAAACAGTGATGTTTTCCCTAAAGAACTGTTATCTAAAACCCAAACATTGTTTTCTAATGACGGCACTATTCATTTCTACCGATGCAAGGCTTAGATGCATTTATGTAAATTCTTTCTAGGCTCTTAAAAACCGAAAGCAATCTAAAAGGAGAACTGCTTAAAATCTCACCTGGGAGGCACTGCCTCGCTGTCCCTTGATGGCTGGCAGGAACATTTTGCCCCTCAAGCCAGACCCTTCTGTGAGTGAGCTCAGCAGAGAGCGCAGTGTCTCGTTTCTGTGGCACAGTAAACCCTGGGAGCCGCTGTGGCCGCAGTGCCCTTGGCGTGGCACTGGACACTGTGGGCACATGTGACTGCCCTGCACATACGTGCTCATAATCCCCTAAGCTGCAGCCACACGCTCTCATTGGAGCCCTGGCAGAACCAGGGCCTGATCCTGCCCTAGGCACGGTGCTGTGTACCCTGCCCCTGGTTGTGAAAGGGTTCGGAGAGGTCTTTTTTTGGAAAGGACAGAGGGAAAGGACACGCTGCGGTTCGGGGAACAGTTCAGCCTATGGTGTTGTTACGTAACGGGAGACAAACAGCGGCTGCATCAAACCCGGAGAGCTTTGGTACAGGAAAAGAAGCTGACCATCAGAGCAGCTACTCTGTGCACATTAACAGTCATGGCCAGAATGAGCCAAGCTGACAAAAATACTGTGTTAGTGAGATGTGATTTTCTTCAGAGCTGCTCAGCACTGTGTGTGCCTGGAGTCACATCCCCCCCCACCTCAGAAACACAATGCTGTTTACCAAAACCCTGCAACATCCACTTGGCCTCTGGAGATTTAGACAGTAACCAACATTAGACATGAAAAAGAGCCAATGTGAGCTTTAAAAAATACTGTAAACCTCAGAATTCTTTTAAGCATTCAGAAGAAAGATTTTAATTGGGGGGGAAGAAAAAATCATGTAAGGAAAATGGTGCTGCTCTATCATCTGACTTTAATGAGGTGGTAGGTAAATGTAAATTCTTTGCATTTGAATAAAAAGCCTGTAACATCATGATTCTGTCTATTTAGCTTGAATACAAATAGTCCTTAAATAATTTGCCTTTTTAAACTGTGATGAAGAAATAATTTATGTGTTTTCCTTCCTCCCCAAAGCAGTAAAGGCTAATACATTATTTTACTTACCAACCATAAAGGAGTTGACTCATAAAATGAATGAAGAACTTGTCTTTCATGTTAGCGTGTGAATCTTCTTTGGTGTATGTAATATAAATGTGGTTTTTTATTTTATACCATTAGTTGCTTATTTTTAATTTTGCCGTTTCTTAGAAGCTAAAACTTCACAACAGGACTCCGAGATAGGCTCTAAGGTTAACACCTGAGAACTTTCTGAGTGTTGGTATTTATGCTCTAAGTATTTGCTTAGTTCCGTTATTTTTTGTTCCCTTTGGCTAAGCTTCTATTGTTTATATTAAAGTTAAACCCCCCCAAGTCTCTATTTACAATGTCTATCAGCATTGTAATGACCTACAGCAGCTCTGCTTGTAGGTCCCTTGCAAGTATTTTCCATTAGATTTTCTATTGCTGGAGATTGGTCAAACTGTTAAATAAACAAGCACTTCTTTAATCTCTGAAGTAATATTTCTTTGAGGAGACAGTGTGGGGCAGCCCAGGATTATGACTTTTCCTTTTTTTATGGTTTGTAATATTTCATACTTATCACTCATTTGGTTAAGCCGTTATGTATGGTTTGTATTTTGAAACACAGAGAAGAAAACCCAAGCTGTGTTGTTGATTTGTATTTGATAATACCAGTGACAGTTGGGCATGGAATTGAAGGGGAAGTGTGCTTTCCTTTTGAAATTCAGACCTCATAAACTTTAGTGTATCAGCTTTTTGCAGGAAAAAAAATGCAGAGACTGGGAGAAGGAATAGCACTCCGTTGGTCTCCAGGGAGAGCAGGAGGTAATAATGTGGCTCCTTCGAGTCTGCTGCTCTCCTGGTTTTATAGAGGCAACTGCTTGCTCTCATAGGCCCTGCCAGTCCATCACTTCTTTCAGGCTGCAGTGCCCATAACATAATACTTTTTCCATTTTCCTGGTTGAGTTTGTCCAGCAGACTTTCTGCAAGGTTTTTTTGAGTGTAGCGATACGGAATCCCTGACACAATGATGCTGTGTAACTACAGCTTGTAGTTACAAGTGGTAGTTGATCGCCTGGAGTTTCTTGGGGAACCTGTGGGACAGAGGAGATTGCTGTGCTTTGACCATAAAGCACATTTCAACAATATCCATACTTAGAGAACTTTTCCAGATATTTTTTGTGTTTTCTGGCCTCCCCAGAGCAGTAAATTTTAAGATACGCTTCTACTTATCAGCCATAAAAGAGATTAACCCTAAAATGAATGAAGGATCCATGGGCAGATCTATGGATGGGGTTTTGTGCTGAGACTTGGTCCTGGCCACACAGCTGCAAGGGGACTGAGGGAAATGTTGAGGTTTACTTAGTGACTTATTTTTTGACTCTGCCTCATTGCAAAGTCAGCAAGCACAAACCTCAGTGAGGTGGAGTCTCTTCTGTGACCTGCCAGGTAAATTAGCCCAGACCTAAAAAAGTTTTAAGCACAAGCCAGATATTTTTGCTGTGCACATGGTAGAGATTCAGCTGGGCAGGTGTCTGGTGTGAGCGTGAAACACACAAACAGAACATAATGCAGTTTTTTTCTGTCACCACTAAGCAGCAGGGATCACAGAAGCCTTGGAGGCCTCCTCACAAGATTTATTTTCAGATGCAGTGTACTGTTGAATGCTTTTGGTTGATTCATGCACTGAATTAAATATTGCAGTGCCCTGTCCATCTTACCCCAATTATGTCTCTCATGGCTGATGGTTCTATAAAGTTAATGCACAGCCCTGAAGTTCATAATTATAGATAACTTTGTTAATATGAAAATGGGATATGAACAGTGCAGGTTTTTGTTTACAGGATAATCTGTAGTGATTCAGATGTTTAAGTCATTATATGTTTAAGGTGCTGATGTCCCTAACATGCTGCTGCATCTAACTGATAGACAATTCTAGTAGTAGTTTTTACTTACAGAAGCTAAATAAGACCAAAACCAAAGTTCTGTTCAATTTTGTTCTACATTAACATGACTTTTAGAAGTTCATCTTGCAGGAGTGCTCTGTGCAGTAACTTAGGCAGAGTCAGTGATTCAGGTGGATTAAACAAATCACAAGGTTAAAGTGAAAGTAGTTATTCAGGACTGTAGTTGCCAGAGCATTATTTTTATGAGCCGAAGTGGTTTCATTGAAGCATCACTATAATATTAGTGAATTAGTGTGTGTGTTTCAGCCCTTCATGCCCATGTGAAGGAGTGGTTATTCATCGAAAGGATTATCACAAATATTCCTTAATATACTTTTATCTTAAGCCGGTACCTTCAAAGGAATGCAAGCAGTTGGTGGTTCATGATAGAGAGACTCTGAGCAAAGATCTCCTGGTTCATTGCACAGAATGAAGCCAATCCCCACTGACATTCCTTCTCATTTTCAGTATTACTGTTTTAAGTGTAAAGCAAGGTGTAGTATTAATGGGATTCATTCAAGACTGTTTATTTCTGTTTCATCTTAGTGTGAATATTCAGCAAGTTCATATTTGGTCATAACAAGTCTGAAAATGCTTTGGTAATTACATAAAAAGTGAATGTGCAAATCAGCTGAGGTAAGCAAGACTTATTTGCACATTTTAGATTAGTTGCTTTAGCACTGCCTTTTATATGGGCACAACTTTGAGTCCCTTTCATTTTTCATCTGCTACAGTATTTCAGGTTGCAAGAACTTTGATGGAAAGCTTTAAAAAAGCGACCACAACTGTACCAGTACTGCAACCCCATTAATCATACATTCATTCCTCAGAACCAGCGTCTCTGGTTTGAGGAATTCACCCAGCTCTCCCTGAGGGCTGTTGCAGATGAGCTCTGGTGAAACTGGATGTGGAAGCTGGATGTGTCACAGCCCTGGCACAGCCTCTTTTCTGCTGAGGGCCACCAGAAAGCGAGTGGCACTGCTTGGTGTCCAGGTGGGACAAGAGAGGAGCTCATTCTGAGGGGCACTGCAGTGCAGCTGAGGCAGCTCAGGGTTACCCTCCTTCATTACAGGAGTGGGAACCTCCTCCAGCACAGCTCCTTCCTCTGCTGATGTGATCCAGGATCCTCATGTGATTTTTAGTGCCTCAGACCTGCTAACCCTGCTAATTCATAGAAGCTTCCCCAAAGTATTCCAAGCTTGTGGTTCATGTCAGTAGCATTTTGAAAAGACCAGGATTCTGTTTCAAAACCACGGTTCTGTGCCAAAAACCTGATAGTTGCTTATATGGGCAAGGCAGGAGTATCTGTCTTTTCTAGTCAGCAGGTTTTTAAACTTGAGTTCCTTTGTATTTGACCCTGATTGGTGTGGCCAAACTGCTGAAATTCCATTAGGTCATTGCTTGTGTGGATGTATTAGAGATGTTCTTTGGTGTGTCTGTGTGCATCTTTAGTCTCTGCATACTTTGGCTAATTTTATTAGCTACTGTTTGAAAATGTCATTAGACATCAGATCAGTTTATTTAGCTATTGTGGGCTAATCCAAACATACAGGATATAATACACAGCTCCTGACCTTTTCCTGTTACCAGGCTTGCAGCAGCTCTTTCCTTTGCAGAACTCAGGTGGTGGGGAGGGAGGAAGGGCTTTAACCCTCTGGTGTGTTTTGTGAAGCTTACAGGACAGGCTGAAGGCACTACAGCTCACTTTATAGCACAGGAGAAGCAGGAGAAAGCACAAGGAAAGGAAAAAGTCCAGGGTATTACTGCCTTCCTTAATAAATGCTTGGCTTCAGTCTCCCCACCCTTCAACCCCTTAAAAAAGTTGTAAAACACAAAGTTTGCAAGCTCCAGACTGTGGTAGTGAGTGGGATTTCACAGTCAGCTGACCATGAAGTGCTACCAGCTTCTAAAATCTGCTTGACTGCAGGTTACTTCTTGAAGCTTTCCAGATTTTGGAGAAAATTGTTGCACAAAAATCTTTGAAGATGAGGTTGAAGATTGAGGAGTTAAAACATCATTTCCTCTAGCTGCTCATTTTACTGTTGCCACTTTTGATCTATGCTCATGTGAAAAAACAATTTATGAATAAATCTCTACCCCAAGAGGTCTTTTGATGGCATAAATCTATTGTATTTATTGTGCATGGCAAATTTTAAAGGGAAGAAAAAAACAGAGGAAGAATACAATGAAAATGTTGACCTTAATGAATGAAAATTGGACTGTTTGTACTATGAGAAAATGAGATAATTATGGCTATAAAATCCCATGCTCAAAGAATGAAAATAAACAACATACACAGTGTGTGGAAATGGGAGTGAGCCGTTATGGTAAGATGGATTCACTGAGATCTTTTCTCCCTAGTAATTCTTAATAATATGGGGAAATTTTTTTTTTTTTTTTTTTTTTTTTAATATTTAAGGACTAAAACTATCTTGGAGAATGTTCCTGGAGTTTGGCACCAGTGCAAGAGATCGGTTTACAAACATTTCACACCAGGAAAATATTTGGAAACCAGTAATGTGGTGTTTGGCCACCACAATTATAAGCAGCAATAGATGCAATTTTGGTTGCACTAGAGCCATTTGGCAGGTTAGTGGTTCATTTATCTGTTACCAAAGATTTCCTAGCCAGGAAATACACTTTGCATAAATTCCCTATTTTATGCTGAGTCTTCTTTTAATGGGGAAAAAGTGATTAAAAAATAGTATATCAAAACAAAGGGTTAAATCATCAGTTAAATACAGCACAGTAACACTGCAAAGTTTGACTCTGTTTCTGGATTTTAGAATGAATTTTCCTTTAAGCAGTAGCTAAATGATTTCCTTAGATTGTTCGTGTGTTGCACGAACCAGATCAGATCAGTCTTAAAGTTCATAATTTTCCCCAGAGTGTCTGAAATCCTACTACAAAGATTCCTTTCGTCTTAAGAGTCTGACACCAAGCAGAAATAAAAGGCTGAAATAATAGCACCACTAACTTGGCTTAATTAATTGTATGTTTCTGTACTTAAGCTTGAAGGGTGGAAAGTATTTCTTTAAAGGCTACCTCCAAAACTGGTGAATGAGCAGCCACTCAGGGTGCCACTTCAAAGAGAAACACCCAAAAGAGCAACAGAAGGGAAGCTGCTTTTGAATTCTCTCAGTTCCTCCTGGCAGCCCAGGGCTTGCAAAGGAAAACAACCCAGAAATGGTTATTTTCTTTTGTGTTAGTTACATAACCAGCTCCCAGCAAATAAAGCTGGAGGTGGAGCAGCCATACAAAGCCCCACTTTGTAACCTGTGCCTGCCATAGCTGCACAAAAGAATCTCACCTGAATTTAGGCATTTTTCCTTCCTGGCTAAGGGAGATTCCTTACACTGTCTGCAGCCAATTTGATAAAATTCAGGAGCCATGTGTAACTCTTGGTTGCACTGGTGGATACTTTGTAATTTGAGCCTTCATGGTTACTCCAGATTTGTACCTTATTGCTGAAGCAGCCAAACAGATCTTTGTTTCTACCATTTTTTATTTTTCAGATTTCTCTGTATGCAATATTGTAATAAAGTAAAGTACGGGAAGGTAACTGCAAAAGGGAAAGCTGGTTTATACAAGAATGCTCAGTCTTCCATTTGGGATCAGTTGAAGCTCCAAAAATTGTGCTTTCATGTTAACCATCCTGTACCACCTTTAAAATTTGCCTTTGCAGCTGTGCTGTGGCTGCCATAAAGCAGCATTTGGGATGTAGGCTGGTACTTCACTGCTGCAGCTGACAGCCCTGGCTGGTCAGCAGCCTTTGTTCTGCTCTTCATCCTTGCCTGTCCTGCATCCACTGACTGTCAGCTGGTGGATCCTGGCTCTGCCTCCCCCACAGCTCTGTAATGGCCTGCTCTTGGGTTTGGGACTTCAGTTTGTGATTTACTAGTTATAAAATCCCAGGATTACAGGTGTGCTCCTTTACTGTCCTCAGGTGTCAGCTGTAACGCTGCTGCCAAGATGTCCTGGTGCCCTCATTTTTAAAGGGTGATTAGGAGACCAGTCTGAGAATAGCTATAACTGATGAAAGGATTGAGAGAATTTATACATTTGGCAGTTCTAACCATTTTTTACACTTACTTTATAGACCTGGAAAGGAGGGACTTGCAATAAATACGAAATTCTAAAATGTCAACTGTGCCCAACTTATACAAACTTTATTATCATTACCTCTGTAAGAATTAAAAGTCAGTTCATGTACTCCAGAGCAGCAAATATTGTCAGACAATGTGTAATGGAAATTTCTGAGAGCCAATATTTAACATCTTGAAATGAGAAGCATCCAGGATAACTTTTGAAATCGCTTGAATTCACTATATATTACAACAAAATATGAAGGTAAATATTAAGGTATTTTCATCAGATTGCTTTAAATTAATCTTTGGATTTCCTTTAAAAAAAGAAATGAAGAATCTTTGAGTAATGGAGAAACAGGGTGCCCTTCATATTGCTCTCACTCTGAAGTATGACGTAGAGAAAAATTACTTGGAAGTAGTTCCATTTCCATGTTTAAACTCTTGTTATTTGAGTCCAGAATGCTCTTAAATTATCTAGTTTAGGTCTTGATACTGCAAATTAATTCTGGGTAGTTAGATGCATAAACAGAGGCACAGCAAAACCCCACTGAAATGAGTACATCTTGTGTGGCCTGGGGCTCTGTCTCATGGGGCTGTTTGCTGGGGGTTTATTTATTTTTTAAGTGTTCTAAAATGTTTCCCAAGTAAGTATGTGACGTTCCATAAATGACAGATCAGTAGCAGCAAACTTCAAACCCTCCTAAAAAGTAGCTTTTCTTGGCTTTGTTTAGGAAAGTCTCTTTGATTCTGCTTGTATTTAATGTGCTGCTGGCTAACTTTGGAACACACATCTTAAACCAAACTCAGAGAGTACCATGAACTGACACCTGCTTAAGTCTTTAATTAAAAGTGGTTTAATCTCTAACAATCTCTATGTACATAAGCAGAAAGTATCTGTGTTTCATGTGTACTTTGAACTGCCATTCATTTAGAAATCAAAGATTTGTAAATGAAACACAGTATGCCAGACATGATGGTGTTTGACTGGAATCTCTTCTTGTTGGCATAGCCTGGATTTCCTGGTGCCTTCAGCCCCTGGGAATACATTCTTATTAAAAATTACGAAGAGAGGGAAGAATATAGAAGGAAGGCTGTCTTTAAAAAGTGTGTGTATCAACCATATAAAAAATATATTTAAAGCAGGCAAACACATACAGTGGGATTTGTAGTGGAGAACTGCCATTGGGATCAGACTTTTGTAGCTGAGTATCTTGCAGGTGAGTGTGTTGGAGGAGCCTTTTCTACTAACTCTAGGTTTTGGGGTAACAGAATTTTCTTTTTAACAATAACCTCTAAAGTAGTGGTTGCCCATGGAGCTGCATGCATGTAATGGGTTTATAACTGGCCTTCAATGAAGAATTTAAACTTAAAAGCTTGTCTTGCTGTAGCTGATATCTTATTCAATATATCCTTTCTGTTTTTATACACAATCTCTAAGATTAGTGTGGTTGAGTATATTGAAAGTAATAAAAAACAGACACAGAAAAATTGTTGCATGTTTAAAGAAAAAAAATCATAAAATGAAAGAGGAAGTGCATCATTTATTATAACACCATGTAGACTAATGAAAAACATACTGCAGGCTGGAAATTTGTTAAGAGCTGAACTCAAAAAGTTTCCACTCCCAAAAAATGCCTTGGGGCCTCCAGCTGTAAGCCTGTGGCTAAAGAGGCCCTATGGTAAACTGACATAAAAAATAAGTACTCCATAAACAGTCAGCTCCTGTTTCACAATAGTTGGAATTATATTTTTAAGAAGTATTACTATTGATGCTGACTGTACTTTATCAAAGTAAAGGGAGGCAGTGCATTTAACTACAATGTTAAATTGGGAGTTGGACACCGGGCACCAAAATGTTTATTGTAAATGGGAGAATATGAAAAAGATGAGGTGACCTGCTGAGAGTAACAGAACAGCAGCTGGTACTGGCAGAGCTGGAATTAACACTAAATAATTCCTCATCCTTTGCTCATTAGACTGGGCTGTACAAGTCCCCTGTTCCTCTCCACGCTGAGCAGGTGCTACCCTTTTTATCCAAGGATGTTCTTTTGTTGGGTGCAAATACCTCCTCAGAGTATTGGTGATGTTTGCACCATCAGTGCTCACATGAATAGAATTAACTGTCCTCTTGAAGAAGACAAGATGAAGTTTTCTGTCTGTCCTTTAAATCTAAACAGATTAAATTTAGATTAGAAGTCTTTCCTAAAGGTGCATTTTCCCTGCTGAGCCAACAAGGACTTGGCTTTGGCTTAGCCTTTCCCCTTCTCCCTGCTCAGCCCTTGTTAATGACACACATTCCCATGGGCTTCCAAGGCAAGTTGAACTGTCAGGATGCTCTCCCAGGAAGGCATTGCAGCCTCCATTCCTTCTTCACATAGCTTGGGAAGCAGTTTGCAGAAGTGATGCCAATTAAACCTTCTGATTGTGCCTCCTGTCTGTTTCTCCAGAGGTTTCCCTGCCTGGCAAAGAGCCCTGGAGTGCATCAAGGATGATGGGACACTTCCACACAGTCCAGATTTCACAAACTTAGAAAGATGTAGTAAATTGAATGTAATTTTATGAGACTGTTTAGGTGGCAGCTTAGGTGTGATCTTAGGTGTGATCTTTGAGGACAATCTGAGAGTTAATATCATTTATCTTAGCTATGTCTTCAGTCAGGACTTGGTAATCCAGTACCTTCTTACAGAAGTCAATATCAGGTCTAGAAGTCCCAGTTTTGGTAAATATTTTCACAGTTTTACATTGATGAAATAAGCATGCACAATAATAATCACACTGTATTGCTACAGCTCTACTTACATGAGGTGCAGCCCAGGAGAATGTCAGTCTGAGATGGAGCCACTGGGAGGAGAAAAGAAAAAAAAAAAGAAAAGGTGAAACAGTTACTTCTAGGTGATTGAAAGAAATGAAAACAAAATTTAATCAAATCTGGTAAATATAGATCACTTTCATTTCTTTTGTCTTGCATCTCCCTATACCATCTCTGTGTAGCATTTATAATACCCAGTGTTTTCATCCAGTGATTAGAAAATCTGTAACATAATTGTTCACGGTGTTTGATGCTGTAGTGCCTCACAGTGGGGCTGATGGTTTTATTTACACTTGTGAGGTGAATTGAAGATCCTAAATAAAAGCTGTAGATTGATCTAAAAATATACCCACAACTTCCTTCTCCTCATTAAAAATATCATGCTTGGTGGGTTAAAACTGACATGTAACAGTCTCGATATGAAATATTTGTTCTGTAATGTGAAACCACAATAAATGTCATTTTGGTTTTTTACTGTTAAAGTGGTGGGTTTGGCACACAGTGTCACATTAACTCACTTTACTGAGTATGTGTTTTTTCCTTGCATGCTGTGGGGAAATAGAATTATATAGAGAATTATACAGAGAATTATATTTTATTGCATTATAAGGAGTGTAATATATCTGTTCACTCAAAATTTGTAACCACTATTTCAGGATATCTTTAGATAAGAAGCAACTTATCTAAAGGAGAAGAAAAAATAAGTAAATCACTAATTTCCATATGTATTGCAGCAGGAGAAAAATATAAACAGGCATATGTAAGGATTTAAAGAGGTTTGAGCTGAGATTAATAATTGAACAGTAATATTTGTAGAGAAAGGCAAACTTTAATAAGAGTAGGTGAGTTTTCCCCTAAAAATAAAGATTAACTTGTTCAAGGGTACTTAATTATGGCTGAATTTTGAGGTAAGGAGAATACTTCATCTCGGAAAAAATGTTTTAAGATAGCTGCCTGTGCCACTTCATTCTTTTTTGTATTAAAGTTTTATTGAGAGATGCAGAGCTGGTCTGTAAAAGATCTGATCTCATTCTGATGCACTTTTTGTCTACTATTAGCACCAGTTATGGTTGTTACTACCACATGTTCCAGTCAGGGCTCCCCAGCTCCCCTGCTCTCCTTGGCCTCTCTCTGCCCTCTCTTTGACATCTTGTGATTGGCATTTAAGGGCCCAAGAAAAACAAACAGTGCAACCAGTATTTTGCTTGCAATTTTAGATTCATAGTTTGATGGAGAATAGTAAATAGAAGGACAAACTGTTACTATTTTTATGTGGTCTTGCTCTTAAGAGAAAGGGATTTCCATGGCTAACATGACTTTGTGATGTGCCACACAGGTGGAAATGCCCAACACCAACTCTGGTGGCGGTAAAACCCTGCAGTAGTGGCTGGCTCATCACAGTCTGGCTGGCCTCACTTCTCAAAAACAAAAATAAATCTGCCACAAATCCATGCAAAGAAGGAGCAGCTGTTCTGTTCATACTTCCGTGCAAATTTAAGTCACATTCAGGGACGTGGAGGGACAGCTGCCCTGTGCTTTAGAGCAGAAACTGATTGTGGAGAGCTTCTCCTGGTGCTTGTCACTGCTGAAGTCCCACCTGGACACAGCTGTGACACATCTGGAGCTCTGGGAGCTCCAGCTGTGTAAGGACAGGCTGCAGGAGATGGCTCCCTCTGAGTAATGCAGTGCTCCAGTGCTTTAGTTGTGTCCTGTGGCCTCATGTCCACGTGGGTACGGGTATCGCTAGAATTAGACATGGGAATTGTTGAATTCAGCTGGCAAAGCTGCACAAGTTTCTTTACATGCACAGCAAGGTGCAGTGCTGAGATCTGCATTCCAAGGACCACTGCTGTGTGCCCATGGAGCTCCTAAGGCTGGGTTGGAGAAAGGTTCTGTGGTCACCCAGCAGTCTCCAAGGAGCAGCTTTGCCACTGCTGACCTGTTGCAGCTTCCCAAGGGTGACGTGTGACTGACTCACTGCTTTCCTCCTTCGTTACTCAGTGGCCCTCCTGCATTGATTATTTTGCTTTCTGATCCTTGCTGTTGAAGTACAATTTCTTTTATGTAGTAAATAATGTTTCAGGATTGATTAAATCACAACATGAATCATAATGGAAATGCTGAGTTGTACACAGGGCTCTTCACATGTATAAGTCTGTGGAGATGAATAACAAGTTCTGTAGGGACAGCCTTAAAGTGGCTTTGCAGTTTTGCTGGGAGCTGAACTCACTGGTTTTTGTTTTAATGTAGTCAACTTGAGTGGAATAAAATGCTGGTTAATCAGTTTGAAATGAAATTGTTGCATGGGCAGAATGAGCACAGTTATTTCTAGATAGCTTAAAGAATGGAGTATGATTTCAAAGGTCATGTGTAATTATACTTTTATTCATGAGGCCTGTGTTTTGTATTCTAACAAATATAATTCATGTATTGTATTAATCATACAGAATTCTGAATCAGAACATAAAATTTTGCAGTGCTATAATTAAGAGAAATGAAAGTGATAAGGAGTAGCATCTGTGTAGCTAATGAGGGAGTTAATTTCAACGTGTGTTTTAGGCCATTAAGTACTACAAAGCAAGAAGTGCTGCTTTGCCAGCACAAACCAAAGGAAGGCAGTTAAGTACCACTCCCTTCCCCAGCCAGCATCGCTGGGAATACTGGAGAGCTCCAGCTGTAGTTCCGGCAGGAGCTTGCACAAGAAATGTGCAAGGAGATATAAATCACTGGTGCAGATTGTCCTTCAGCAAGGAACATGTTTCGTGTTCTGCACATGGACATGAATTTTTCTCTATGCAAACGTTTTTATCCTTTCAGGTTGGACAAAGTTTTACGAAGTTATAAAGCCAAGAGCTCAGGTGTTTTTTTCTGTGTGTCAGGATCTGCAGGCCATCCAGGACATCCTTGTTCATGCTGTGCTTTGCTTTTCTTTTTTTTTTTTTTTCTTAAGAAATCTGAAGCATTTTCCTTGTGTGGTTTCGCAACCCCATTTTTTTTCCCAAACAGCAGGAGTCCTATCACTAGATCAAATTTGGAATTCACTGCTTCCAACAATTGTCTAATGGATCCACATGTTTACACAGCATGACACTGGCATCCAGATAGTGTCATGAAAGTCTCAATCAGTACTACTGTTTCATGCTTCCTCCCTGCTTAAAAAAATAAAAGGGGAAAAAAAATGAAGAAAAAAGGGAAAAGCTGCAGGGACTTTTTTCCTGGTACTCAGGGGAGCAGTGAATGTTTCAGCCACCAGTACTTTCTCACAAAATTTTGGAAAATACTTTTTCCATCTGCTCTAACTGAAAATACCAACTCTCAGGTATTTTATCAGTATTTATTGTACCAATAAATATATGTTAAAATCATAGAATCCCAGAACTGCCTGGGTTTTAAGAGACCTTAAAGATCATTTACTTTGGCCCCACTGCTGTGGACACAGCAGACCAGGTTGCTCAGAGCTCCATCACACCTGGCCTTACTTCCAGGGATGAATGCTACAAAATGGGAGACTGGAAAATAACATTTCCAGACCCAATCCCTTCTTCCTTCCTGAGACTCCCTGCTGAAGGAAAACTTGATAATCTGTGTAGTGCTGTGCCCCTAACTTGCAGCACCCACACCACTGCCTCGATGAAGCTCCAGCTGCTTCTCCCTGCCACTGATGTGTCCCTGGCATTTGTGTGGCCTTATGGTGCATCAAATCACCCAAAGGATCTTTCTGAAAACCACAGTACCCAGGGGCAGCCTCAGGCACTTGGCATTTGTGTAGCATGGCAGGACCATTTGTAATTTACTTGCCTGTGTATTTTGCCAAGTGTTTGATTCCTGTTCCCTGTTATTGGATGTAAATAAATCAGTAGCAATTACATGGCAACAACCTTCCACGGTCATTTGCTCTGAAGAAACTTAGTCCCTGGTAGCATTAAGTGAAGGAAGGGGGGTTTGGCTGGGACACCAGAACCTTTCTTTTTTTTAATGCTCCCATGGGATCTTTCACTTCCACCCAAGCAACTGCCTGAACTGGCCAAGTGGTCTTGATTTAATGTTGCTTTATGAACACGACTTGTCACAGCTGCAGGATGTCATAACCTCTATTTCCTTAGCTTAGATTTGAAATCTGGAGCCATATGATTCAGATGAACCACAACTGCCCCTGCTTAATTTAACTTGATGTATTTGTTTTGAAAATACCGTTGTTCGCTCCAAGTTTTAGCTGCTAAACAAATTAAGCTGATCTGCACTGGTAAATGGGGAATACTGACCAGCTTGATTAAAAACTCCCTAAAAGCTGCAAAGGAAGCTCCAGTAATCTTTAACTTATCAGTGCCAATGAAAATATTTCATTAGCATAAACTTAAAAAATCAAAACTTGTTTTAAATACAATAATTAGAGATTGTCCCTGAGATTAATGTAGCTCTGATACAAAAAAAACCCCCAAATTCTTACAAAAATAATTGTATGTTTTACAGTATTTCAGGGAAGTACAGTGAGCTCACCAAAAACTGTTGCTGTAGACAGGATTCAGAGTACAAGATGATGAGCAGTACTGGGTTGGCTTTGCATCCAAAATTTGATTTTACAGGGCTCCTGTTCTTGTGCTGCTTAGAAACTTTTGCATTTGAAGTAAAGCCAACTGGATTTGTGAAGATACTTATCTTATTCTCTGGCCCCATTCAAATCACTAGAAAATATTA
Organism: Hypocryptadius cinnamomeus; assembly: GCA_013400635.1. Taxonomy (NCBI): domain Eukaryota; kingdom Metazoa; phylum Chordata; class Aves; order Passeriformes; family Zosteropidae; genus Hypocryptadius; species Hypocryptadius cinnamomeus. Next base: position 38,054 of record VYZP01055715.1, read on the forward strand.
AGGCTGACAAGCCTAACTTTATATGCTTCTCAATTAATATTTTTATGTTAGATTATAGTACACGCAGATTTGCACAAGTGCCAGGTTTGAAGTCACTCAGCTGGTTTCCAAGTGGCAGATGCTGCCTTCACTACCGTATGTCTGCTCTCCACAACAGTAAATATTAATGTCAGAGTTTAGTGTCTTTCTTTGTAACTTGTTGCATTAGAGAAATCTTAATTTAGTCCATTTTAATATGAGACTAAACTTTTCAGTTCTAGCTTCACACATACAGTGTGTGCCAGCTCCCTGTAACTCCTTGTTATTTTTGGCATTTTGTCTTCTGTTGAAATTTATGTCCTTATAGNATTGTCCCTGAGATTAATGTAGCTCTGATACAAAAAAAACACCCCAAATTCTTACAAAAATAATTGTATGTTTTACAGTATTTCAGGGAAGTACAGTGAGCTCACCAAAAACTGTTGCTGTAGACAGGATTCAGAGTACAAGATGATGAGCAGTACTGGGTTGGCTTTGCATCCAAAATTTGATTTTACAGGGCTCCTGTTCTTGTGCTGCTTAGAAACTTTTGCATTTGAAGTAAAGCCAACTGGATTTGTGAAGATACTTATCTTATTCTCTGGCCCCATTCAAATCACCAGAAAATATTAAGGCTGACAAGCCTAACTTTATATGCTTCTCAATTAATATTTTTATGTTAGATTATAGTACACGCAGATTTGCACAAGTGCCAGGTTTGAAGTCACTCAGCTGGTTTCCAAGTGGCAGATGCTGCCTTCACTACCGTATGTCTGCTCTCCACAACAGTAAATATTAATGTCAGAGTTTAGTGTCTTTCTTTGTAACTTGTTGCATTAGAGAAATCTTAATTTACTCCATTTTAATATGAGACTAAACTTTTCAGTTCTAGCTTCACACATACAGTGTGTGCCAGCTCCCTGTAACTCCTTGTTATTTTTGGCATTTTGTCTTCTGTTGAAATTTATGTCCTTATAGTTTTTTTGTTGTTTTGTAAAATATTTTTTAAGAGTAACTCATCTAGAGTAAGCAGGCACAATAAAAGCTGAGCCACGTCCTTTCTAAACATACTTGATCGTGTGCTTTACATGTGTAAAATTGAAAAAAAAAAAAAAAGAGAAACAGTCTTTGCCATGGCTGGAGTCTGTTAAATACAAAAAAAAAAAAACCCAAAAAACCC
>VYZP01055715.1:39829-74919 GCA_013400635.1 Hypocryptadius cinnamomeus
TGGCTGTAGTCTGTTAAATACAAAAAAAAAAAAACCCCAAAAACCCCAAATATTCCCCAGCATTTGCAAACCCACTCTTTTATTGAAGAAATTGAGACACAACAGAAGTGAAAAATCACACAAGAGGATTTGCTTGTGCACCCAGTCACTGCAGGTCAGTCTCAATTGCTAATATGTCCTATGAGATTTTTCTTACTTCTTGTTACATAAATGAAGATTCATTTACAGGCTCTAATTTTTAGAATTCTTTTTTTATGATTAAGTTTATAAATATTATAATCTAATTACATTCTTAACTTCCACTTTCTACAACTGCTTGTTTGTAGTGGTATTTTTTAAATTTTCTTATTTAATTATTCATAGATGCTCAGAGAGACTAAACAAAGTTTCAGAGCTGGGATGCTTTCCCAAATGTAGTTTAGAGCTGTTGGCCAGTCAGTGAATTGCTCGTGCAGTCAGAAATAGAAATGGCCCCAGCAGCACCTGCTGGAACAGCATCTGCAGGATGCTAAGTTTGGCAAATCAACACCTGTGTGTTGGTAAGGTGCAGGTGGATCAGTGTGAGGGCACCCGCAGAGTTGCTTCTAATTGTCAGGTGTGTCTTGTGGAGTGGAAAAGTGCAGAGGAAATTGTATTCAAATACTGAAAATTACCTTACAATTAACATGCAATTTTACTTGATGGATTTTGGGCAATTCTACTTCCTGCCAACCCCTGTGGACTGAGTGAGGTTTCTTTTCCTCCTATTTCCTCTCCCTCCCAGGGTATTGCAACAAACTGGTTCTGAGTTTAGTGTAAGGCAGTGGAGCCATTCTGGATTTAGAAGCTGGTGTTGGTGTCTGGAGGCAGTGCTATGGCCTGGGGACTTGGCTGAACTCCTCAGCAGTGGTTCCATGACCAGCTGGAGCACTTTCTTGCACTCCAGCATCCCTTCTTTTTTTGACATGGTCATTGCAAGTTATTTATGCACCCTAAGATTTAACCCATGCCATATTAGACTGTGCAATATCCCAGCCTTGTAGGCTGACCTGACTTTATATTCACACACACACAGAGCTGACATTTTACACGTCTCTGTCAGAGCTGCAGAGCTGATGGCAAAAGAGCACTTTCTGTAACCTGCTGACAGCTCGATGGTACCATGTGTGGCCAGCCAGCTCCCAGGAGGGGATGTGTTTGCCCCCTGGCTCTCCTGGCGAGTTGAACGTGGGCACTTTCCTGCCAGCAGCCGTGTGAACGTGACCACCTCCAGTCACTGGGATGCCTGCACCGCCTCTAGTGCTGGTACCTGCCTGATGGCACGTGGTTATCTCTCAGCTAACCTGCAGCTGGGACACAGAGCTGCCTTCCAGTCTGTCCTCAGTAACAGAGGTTACTGATTTGAAAGTGTGTACCTTCCACCAGAGGGGAAGGATTGCGGAAGGGAATTCGAGGAGAGGATGGTGAGTGGGGTAGTGCTCGAGCAGGGAGAAGCTGGAGGTGGGCTGAATGTGTTGTTGAGACAGAAAAGAAGAATGGGATTTTGCAACAAGGAGGAAGTGGTGTGGTTGATTTGCCACATCACAGTTCTCAGTGGCCCACCCATTTGTTTTGACATAAATACCTACTCTGGAGCTATGTTGAGGCATGAAGATGATGTGTACTCTCACACTTGTGATCTTTGGGGTTTGTTGCTGCTCTTTGAAGAGTGAGCTTGATGTTTTAATGTTTTGTTTGGAGACTCAAGCATTTAGATTTGTAATTCTGCCCTTCTAGCCATTTCCCTGATTTACCTTGCAGAGTAAACATTCTTTTGTTCCATTTCCCAGACTTCCTTTTCCTTGTCTTTGCTCTTGGCTTAATTTTGAGATATGATACTCAAGTCAGAGGTGTCTCCTTGGGAGCAAAAAAAACCCCCAAGAGCTAAGGGTTTGAGTGAGCTAACTATTTTCTCTGTTTAGAAGCAGCAGCTTACTTTCCAGTATTCTGGAAATCCTCAAACACAGATCCTGCCAAAGGCACCGACTTAAAGAGCAGCAGTGCTTAGGAGAACATGCTCAGGTTTTCTGGCAGCTCTTACAAACCACTTTAGAATAAACAGGCACATGGCTTGCAGCGAGTGCCCCATAGTTTGGAAAGCACTGCTGAAGGCAAATTTATGAAGAATTTCTTCTTGTGGTTATAGTTCTCAATTTTCATATCTTCTACAGTGGGTCCAGTTTCCTCGGGGTTTGATATCTAGGATCTTAATATCAAATCTGGAATTAATACAGCTGTATTTAGAGACTAAGACATTTGCAGGGTTCATAGCAATAATTCACTGTGTGGCACAGTGGGGAACTCAGTGTGTTTTAAACATTCTCCCCCTGTGCTTGTACAGATTTTTATAGTTGAATTGAGAATTTATAACATGCTGGGTCTCATATTCCAGGTCTGTTTGTTTCTAAATCTATACACAGAACATGGACTAGGTCATAAATTTTTGCAGATGAAATGAAGGCTGATTAGAATTTTAATATTAAGGAAGGAAATGGCCTTGGGTAGTGCAGTACAGAGCAGAACAGGCCTTCTGTTAATACACAAGAGTATTACTGTTTTCTTGAACTTTGCCTTCCAATCCAATTACAAATTGTGCCTAGAAATCATAACTCTGGTGCCTTCCAGTTGATAATGTTGAATGTTATCCTTGTCCAAGCTTATATAATTTCCAGTAGTAAAAACTATCTTGATTATAAAACTGCTAGATAATATACTCTTAAAACTGAGTTATGGGCAATAGTACATGGTCTTTGTTGATAAACAAAGCAGTCATGATGGTATATCAAATTGACCCAGTTCGGTCTCATTTTTAATTAAATTAAATCAAGAGTTTTTTCTTGGGACATGCAATTCCTGTGATGACACATTGTGTAACCCACACTTTGTGATAAGAATGAAGACAAAGCTTTCAGTGTAAATGATTTTTCTTTTTTTCTGAGTCAAGCAAAATAACGGGAATCTCTGTGTTGGCTTTCATTTTAAGCACTTCTGTGATAGCATCATGCTCACAGTATGAAATGAGCTCATCCAAGGAGTACTTCCAGCCAGTTCCCTTATCAGCGTAAGCCATCGTAGCTCAGAACATGTCCTCCTGTGTCCTCCTCCCCTGCCCTCACTGGTAACTGGCTTGGACCAGATGCTGCATAATTCCCTGGATCTGTATCTACCATCCCTTGGCTGCACACATCTTTGCTGCATATTTACAGCAGAAAATATTATTACTGAAGTGTGGAATCACATTCTGGTATTACTTCATGAAAATTGATTGTGATTCCTCGCTACTTCAGAGCATGTTATTAGCATAGTACAACTAATCATTTTCTTACAAAGGAATGACAGTTGTATCCTTGTTTAGATGCTGCCTGTGTTTTTATAGGATATAAATATATGTAGCCAAATGTGGTGGCTAAACTTGGCTGCTTCTCCTGCTGGTTTCTGTGGTTTTGCTTCGTTGTCCAGAAAAAGTGACAACATTTTTGACTCTCTTGCATCCATCACCAGGTTTGGTGAGATGTCCATTCTTGGCAGAAAAAGATCAATGCAGATTTGTTTATTTGGGCCTTTGAATTGTATAGCAGACTTTTATAATTTATTATCTATCTCTAAGAAGTTTTGTTTATCATTCTCACACCATTAAAACGTCACATTAGTGGCACAGTCTGAAACATATTTATCCCACTCTAAAATCTCAAGAGGTTGTGCACAGGCTGTTATGCAAGTAGGTTTTTTTTAGATTTCTTCCCTTTTTTCTTTAATCACTTGTGTAATGTGTTTGAAATGTATGTCTGATGTTGATTCCTTTTTGTGTTCCATTGGGGGCATTTGATTTTGCAGCTAAAAGGATTGAATAGTAAATGTTCTTTTTGCATGGGTACGTAAGAAGGTATTTTCTTCTTTCAGGCAGAGAAAGGCAGTCCTAGGATTTAAGGCCTGATAAAGTAACAAAAAATACAGCAAATCCAAAAAGGCTAAAATATTAATGTATTTTTATAATTTAGGGGTTTTAGACTGTAAATCAGGGCAGAAAGAACAAACTATATGAGATACCATTCCAAATGAAGACATTAAAATTATTACATTGTGTCATCCACATTGTGAGAATAGTATGGATGAAGTCTGACTTAAGTGATTTTTCCCCCCCTATATTAGCCCACAAGTCTTTCAGGAACCAGAAATACACAGGTTTGTGATGATTTGGTATAATGAATCTGATGCTGAGAAAGAGAGCATTCAAAGTAAGAAAGAAAGTATTCAAAGATTTTTGTTTCTCCCTTGTTTCTTAAAGTAGAAAAATGCTAATGTTTCCTTTCTTTTCTGAACTTCCAGACTGGAACTGAATTTGATAATACTGTTCCCAGGGTAAAGTACCTTTCACACATCTTCTTTGTAGAGCTTATGAATTCTTTTGTTAGATTTCTTGCAGTTTTTGGGCACAGCACAGTAAGTTTAGTGTTGGTATCTGCATTAGACTTGGCATTTCAGTAGCATTCCAGTTTAAAGGTTCTGTTGTGATTCAGTGCTGAAGGTGAAGTGCGTTGGCAGCTCTGGAGAGACTCGTTTCTTTCTGGTGCCATATGTTATCTTTGATCAGGAAACCATTTGAACTGAGATGCCTTCAGAAAATAACATGAGAAAATATGGAAGTCCAGACCTTACCAGACAGTTTTGCTGCAAGGGAGGATCCAGTTGTGGTTTTGCCTACAAACACTTTTTATTTGTTGAGTTACAGTTCTTAATTACTCACAATTGTGAGGGATTTCATGTCAGTCATGTGAGCTCTATGGGCATACAAAACTGAATTAGCATTACAAGCTTTCCATGTATTTTTAGTTCTTCCCCCTCCTCAATTCACCTTACTCAAAGGTTGTGGAGAAGGGAATGTGACTGAAGGTCACTTTTTTCAGTAGGCCAAAATGCAAAGCCTAAGCCAGTGATCCAGCTGGCATCTTACACTAGAAGCTCCTCAAATGATCCAGGCATCCTACAAAATTCAAACCAGGAAGCTGGTGACACCCAGTGCTCCAAAACCGACCACTACTGCTTGTAGTGACAGACATGGGCAAGCAAAGTGTTCCATCATGTGCCAGGAGCAGTGTTCCTGTCCCTAACCCTGGAGATCTTCCACCCAAAGTGGTACCTGCCCTGCTCAGTGGTCCTTAAATAACCAACCAACTGCACAAGCCAGTGGACACACATGTGTGTAACCCAGAGTGTCCTCAGGAGCACTGAAAGAATTTTGCAGCTTTGTCAGATATGTCTCCACCTAAGAGTTTCCAGAAGAACTGGTGGGAGTGCAGCTAACACCTTCACCCATCATTCTTCCTGAAGGATGATGCTATATCCAATGCTTGTTCAGGCAAAGACATCTTAATCTTATTGTAATAGGTTCTAATTACTCACTTCTGCAAGATCCCTGCCTGGGAGTCACCACAAGCCAGATATTCTGTGAACGATTATCCCAAGAAGTTCTTAATTACTGTGGAGTCACTCCAGCTCTTTAAAATGCATTGCCTGTACTGATACCATAAATCCATTTTCCTCTCCACTTGCTGTGGAGCCCTTTGTACCCTGGGTTCTGTGTTAATGAAGGCCCAGAAGTGCTGCTGTGGCTTATCCCTCATGCTGCTGTTGTCATCTACAGCTGAGCACATGCCATGGGGACCCGGCTACAAAAGACACTGATAACCCAGCAGGTCAGGTATTATATGGCCTAGTTTTTAAAATTCTGATTATCACTCTGGAGAAAGAGCCACAAAAATGCTATGGAATTGTCTGTCTTTGTAGTGGATTCTGTGGCTTCCTATTTGCAACATTTGTTGCGAATAAATTTTTGCACTTTGGCCAAAACAAGACTGTTTTTATGACTTTACTTCAAAATGTGTTGAAAGCTTATGTTGCTGTGTTATTTATTGTACAGCACTTAAATAACTTTATATACTGAACATATGCTAAAGCAGAATTCACAAATGGCATCTCCCTCAGTGTAACTTCAGAAGAATTTCAGAGAACCTGCAGTTGGTATCCTACTGCAACCACATAACTTTGCAAGGAAGATAGACATTCTAAAAGTTTCGGGACAGAATTAGGAAAATTATAAATATTTGAAATTGTGACAGTACCAGGAACATTAAGCCTAATTTGACTGAAATCCAAATACAAACCTTAATCTAAGAAGCTAAAAGGAAAGTAATGAAAGATACAGGGCTTTTACTAGAGATGAAGGATTTCAGAAGCCTTTACAGGTCTGTGTGCTTTGTTATATGGGTTATGTTTCTTACACCTCCCAATGTGGATCTAAAGTAGTTTTTTATTTAAAAAGGAAAGATATACAGGCAGTTTGGCAGTAGATCTACTCTTTGAATAGATAAAAATGCCTCAAAAACTCTTGACAGTTGCTTGTAAGAAGAGCTGTATTAGATACTTCTCTCCTTTTATTTCTAGTAAATTTATTGGCTGAACAGCTGAGGAGGTGTTTCAGGCTAATTATCCATTTTCAAGCAACAACTGTGTCTCAAGTCTTTTGATCATGTGCCAGTTTTAAACTGAAAACAAACCTTGATATGACTGCACTTTTCACTTCTTTAGACTTTGTCTTTTGTAGTTAGTCAGAACTTTTGTATAGGTTTTAATATGCATGTGTGTTCCTTTTACCTAAATGACACAGACATCCTAAACCATCTCTGCTTACTTAAGTGGTAAAGGAAGAGTGTTTTGCTATATCAGTTCTTACAGCATGTATGTCTTTTCCTGTTAAAGCACTCCTATTCCTAAAACATTTCCCATTATCATTGGTGTCCTGACAGCAATAATCTCTCAGGAGATCTAATCTGAGACCAGTTTAAAAACATTTCAAAAATCCTGAAATCCTCTGAGCTCAATCTAACTTTTGTTCTATGGTGACCAAAGGGTAAAAGAAACCCTTTTAAATAAATTTGTTCTCTTTCTAAATAGATTACTAGCCAAATGCATTTCAAGTATTTGTTCAACTGATCAAATATTGCTTTAGGTTTAGAAAACAAATTAACCAAATGTTTGAAGAATTAGACATTTTGTACCTGAACAATTCTCTGTGTCATTACTTCTGCACTGATGACCCTAAGTACTGTGGTCAAAATAAAAGACCCTTTCCATGCAAATAAGTCGGACACACTTAAATTTTTTTTTTAGTTCTTCATGAAACAACTAAACTGTGGAAGTTCACACTCTTTTTATTTTATCCTTTTACTTAAGAGAAAGTCATACCACTGTGTCAAATTTAAGTCCTTACTTCTTCTGTAGATACACTGATTGGCTGAAGTACATATATATATGTCTATACATATATTTAGCAGAAACATAACTTGATATTTGAACATTAGTTTGAATTTGGGATAAACATTAGTTTGAATTTGAGACAAACGCGTTTCTATATGTGTCAGTTCAGAAAGCAGAACAGTCTGTCCTGACACTAAATAAACACAGTTTCCAGGTGGAAATTCTCAGTTAAGATATCTGATTAACTTCTAACTCAATGGCAGTGCTTTAAGATCCTGGCAGTGTTTGAATCACTGGTATTAGATACCATTCTTTTTTCTGCTCTGGAAGTAGAAGCTGTGAACTCCTTTTTCACACTGTTAGGGTAAGATTTTCTACTAATTAGCTAATAACAGGAATGGACTCAGAGACACATAGGCTTGTCAAAGACATTTGTGCGTCCTACCTATGACAAAGAGTTTTAAATAGACCAAATTAAAGTTTTGGAAGTAAGATTTCAAAATCTCAGCTGATTCTTACAACTGCTCTGTTCCATTCTGCTGGTAGTGTCTCCTATCACAGTGTGTGCCCACTGTGAGCTTACAGACTTGGGTGATTATTGGATGTTCTGTTTACAGAATTGGGAGGCTTTTTTAAAGGCTACTAGAGCTTAATTCCTAACAGGCCACTTGCTTTGAGTCATTGCTGAACTGAATGTTGTGATGCAAGTCCAAAAGGAAAAGCAAAGGGAAGGACAGGGGACGGCAACACTTGCTGTTCTTGAACTGCCTTGACCACATCTTGCAATATGTTTTTATTTGTACAGTATATGAAGATAACCTGTTTTCTTTATTATATTAGGTATCTTAATGAAGTTATGGGTATGAGTTATTATTAGATGGCAGCATTTATTTGTTTAATTAGCTAAATGATACAAGTGAAATTTCATTTTGAACTCAGTCATCATCTGTTAAACTGCCGGAGCAGTTCAATAATTGACTGCTACCATTACCCACTCCAGAATGAGCAAGGAAACCCATGAATTTTCGCCACAGAAGACTTGTTTCTGATGTGTTTATTGAGCACTGATGTGTAGGCAGTGAGTGAAGGGGATTTTCCTGCTCATTTGACACTGCAGGAAACAAACCAGCATCTTCTCACTGGAGTTGTGCCTTGAAATGGCTGCAAAACCTTGACAGCTCCAGTGGGAGCTGCCTGTTTGTTCCCTGGCTGTGCCTCAGAGTTTCTGATGGGCAGGTAACCAGAGTCTGTGCTGGACAGGGAAGCATTGCAGGTCAGGGAGTCACAACTCCAGCAGCCAGAGGAGAAACAAACTGAACCAGCAGCGCACCGGAGAGGATGGAGAACAGAGGAGAACTTCCCTTTTATACAAATGCTCTCAGCATTCTGGAAATGTGAGTCCTGGACACTGTAAGACATTTATTAATTGCTATACTGGTTGTCTGTTGTAATTTTTTAAATTTACTTGCTTGCATCTGCAGTAAACCAAAATTACATTTTTTTAATAATATGTAACACCTGAGTTCAGGCCCTTGGAAGCAAAAATGATGCTTTCTGCCTTTACTAGACCTCTACAGTCATTTTGAAAATAGAGGGAAATAACTGAAAGCCCAAAACAGCAACACATGATGCTTCTAAAGAGCAACAAATACCAAATGATCTGTGGTAATTTGAGAGTTGACAAGCTGCAGTTCATCACCCCAATATGTAAAAGGTAGGATACACATAGCAACATTACGTACTTTACACTTTTACGTTTATTTTAAGGAATGGTGTCTTCAGCCAGAGGGTGCAAAAAATGGGATCCCACAAGCTGCACCTCCACTTGCTTCCACCTTTTTATCACCGCCTCCTTTTCCTCACAGAAGTGTTCACAGTGAATCAAATTAACAAACTGGTTTGGTAATAAAGTAACCTTTGTGAGGGGACTGAGAGGTAATTTTCACCCAAATGAGTTTACAAAACTCTGCAAACACTTGTGCCGAGGAAGAGGTTGGAGATGGACAGTGTGTCTTTTGGCAGCAATACTGACTTATGCAGGTTTAAATTGGTGCTAAAACTATTACCTGAGATTTTTATTCATAAGTGTAAAGCTTTCTTTAGAGCCTAAACAGCAGCACTTGGTTGTGTAATCTTTCACTGTAAGCAGAATAAGCTCCATCTAATTTATAAGCACATTGTTTGTTCCACTGCAGTCACTATGTGGCTGTATTTCTTCCATTAAGTTAATAATCTCTATTCCATATAATGTGGGTATTCTAGTGTAAGGCAGGCAAGGAAGAAATCAGAGCTCTGTGTAATGACATTAAGCTTTTAGGTTGCAGACGGAGTAAAGGACTCACAGCTGCTTAACATATGCCCTCTGCCTGAACTCGCTTTATCACTTGGTATCTGACTGCTCTCAACATATAAAAAGTTGCTGTGATTGATAGTTGGTTATGCAGTATTTGTCAGGGTGAACTGAATCATTATGTGTACAGATTCAGGAATACAGAAAAATAAAGCTGAAAGACGAACAACAAAAACTCTGACATCTTTCCCATTCATTAAGCTTTCCTAAGGCAACTGTTTTTGTTTGCAGGAGTTAGTGGTTGCTGGTTTTTCTAACTAGCAATTGCTGAGTGATTTAGAGTACATCTCTGCTCTTTTGTTTGGATTTCATTTGTGAAACCATTTAGAGTTATAAAACTGTCAACTTAAGAACATTCTATATATTTTGCCAGTGAGGGCCTCCTGTATGCAGAGTTTATGCATTTCTCTCCATTTTGGGTGCTATTTGAATTCTCAGTATATATCACTGTTCTTTTTCTGGTTGTTCAAATAATTCCCACTGCCTTCTTTAGACCAGCAGAAATCCTTGAAGTAATTATGAAATTACATCTCAGATTAGATATTGCTAACCACAACATCTCACCCTTGACCAAACCTAGCCCAGCAATACAGTAATAGAATGTTCTGCTGATGCTTAAAAACACTTGAAATTTAGAAACCTGACTGCAGCTAGAATTGAATCATGCACCTAAACATTAGAAAGCATAGACCAGAACTGTTAATTATGTTAATTACAGTAGTTAAACCACAGTATGGTACCTTCCTAAACTCTCAGATGCCCTAAAATAACTACAAGCTAGTTGAAAAATGTTATGCAAACTTTTATTGCCTACTACTTGGAGCTTTGCTCACTGTTTCTCTCCTGCAGAATTCCTTTGGTGGCTAAGCTCAGCCTTCTGTTGTGTGGAAGCTGTGGGGCCCAGGTCTGTCATCATTCTGCACAACCTCAGTCTCTCCTGGCCCTGCTGCTGGCCCTGTTTCATGCATTTGGTGTATTTATTTCAGATTTTCTATTCCTATTGTTCATAAGGTATGGCAGACTTAAGTCATCAGGTACTTAAATTATATAAATGTGGCTGTGACAACTTTCTGTAACTTGAAAGTTGGAATCTGTCAAGAACTTTCACCACTCATTGTTCCTGGATGCTTTGTTGGTCATGTACAATGGGAGATAAGCTAGTGCTTCAAAACTGCTTTGGAATTTTTGGAGTCAAAAGTTTTTAAGGTTCAATGACAGATTTTAGGAAAGCCTTAAATAACTGAAGAGTTCACTCAGTGAATCTGGAAAAATCTGTGCAGGAAGTACAATGTTTTGTCTTTGCTATCTTAATAGAAAAACAGGTTCTGATTTTCCTGGCTTCCCTAACTTTTCCAGAGTTCCCTGTTGTCCTTGACTTCACATTTCAGTAACCATGCTTCCTGCATCCCTGGCAGGAGATCTTATCTCCATTTTCCACCTTATGACCTTCCAGTACAATTTTAGCTCCCAGTATTGCAAGGGCAAGTTATTATTTTTTAAAGAAAGTTTAAGAAAAGAAAAGACAAGGAAATTTCTTTGTGAAACTTGATTTTTTTTTCCTTTTGGAGACTGCAATTTTACTTAATATGTTTAGGAAACATATTGACTTTTACTTCAGTCTTCAACAGAGAAGTACCATATCTGCTTGCTCATTTCACATTCACAATAATGGAATGTTTCTCATTAAGGTAGAATATTTTCATTTTGATTTTAGCTTAATTTTTCTGTTTCAAAGTATATTTTATTATTTGCAATTACAAAAAGAAATATGAAGCTTTTCTGTTGCCATTCAACAATGAATTATGACATCTTGGCTTTTTTCCAGACTACTTAATTTATTTAAATTTTGTTTTGAAGATCAGGATTTCCCTTGAGATGGACACTCCATTTGCTGTTACTCTCTCTCTTCCTTTCCTCTCCTTTTTTTCTGCCAGGCATAAACTACTCCACTTCCAAAGCTCTGCAGTCTAATCCCACTGTAGCCATTATCCCTATGTACTATGGAAATGTTGACTCTTGGTTCAGTAACAACTCAAACATTTACCTTTGACCATCTGCGTTCTCTAATGACCATCTCCAGTCCTGTGCTGCCCTGTGTGCCATGAAGAAGTTCCTTGTTTTTCCTATCTTAAAAATTTCTTTTGATCCCTGCAAAATTACATGATAACACAGCAGGTATGTGATAAACTTAATCCTCCTGTTGCTGAGTCCAGGCTTTCTTGTGTTTCACATATTATTTCATCTGTAGTTTTCCACTCTGTTTTGTACTTAACTTTAGAATTATGTGGGCAGCTGATGTTTCCTGTTGTATTTATACTTGGTTTATCAAATATGTAAAATTTAAGTTCAGCAGGTAAGGCCTGGCTTTAAAACTATGATGAGTTGTAAATTCTGTCCATGTAAATTCTAGTACTTATTTTATAAATATGCTTAAGCAATTTATTATTGAAATGCAAATTAATACAATTTTATTTTAGGATAATTTTCTAGATTCCTTAATTCTAAAATAAGCAAACATTACCAACACCTTGTTTTGTGCTGCTTTTACAATGATACTTTTCAGTGTGGTCTGCTGGAATACAAACAGGTTTTATGCAGCATTTTTACTAAACAGTCAACAGGTTTTAATTTAGCTTCTTAAATTATAATTGTTTTTCAATTTTCTGCTCTGCCTCACAAACGCATAATGAAGGCACACCTGATGCTATAAAAACCAGATGTCATTTCAGTATTTTCAGCTGTGTGATAAATTTGGAGAGCTTGAAAGTTGTTATCATAGATATATAGGTACCAGAGAGCTCACAAGAACAGAAAGCATGTAGAGCATGGCTAAATAAATAGGATTTTGGAATGGGTTGCACTTTATTTTCAAAGACTTTGAAAATTATGGATGGAATTTTCTGAAGGAACTTTCAGGAGACCATTTTAAACTTACAAACAAATCCAAATTCTTTCTCCCTACCAGTCATGTTAAGTACCACTTGCACTTGCTCTTGGGGATTTGAAGAGCAGCACGCAGACCTGAAGGAAAGTTTGATTGTGTAATTCATGCCAGCTCTTAAAAACATTCCTCCTTTACCATTCTTCTTGAGAAATAACTCCTTAAAACAGGATGTTCAGTGGCAGTTTCATAGTACTTGTTTCTTTAAACATTTTCAAATTCTGCATACAGGTGTTCATAGGTCCCTTAGTGGAAATTATATATATTTAGAAAAAGGATCATTTCACGCAAATTAATTGTCACAATCTCAATCATCTGTCTCTGGTTATCACTAGGCAGGAAGTCAAATGCAAAAATCAGTAATGCCCATCGCATTTCTTCCTTATTTTGTTTAATAGTGTCTCTCTTTTCTCAGACCAACTGAGGGTCCAGTTCTCTGTCTCCCAAACCATTCAGCTGATTTTAAAGCAAACCAAGAGGCAAGACCTGTGCTGAGGCTGTTGATACCCTTATGCTCGGGATGAAGGTGCAGGACAGTTGAGAGGCTGCTCATGTTCCAAGTGCTGCTCTGGGTGTCTATTTTAGGGTGACTGAATCATGAAATGATCACATTCTGCTAAAGAAATGAATCCTGCCCCCACTCTGATTTCTTGAGTGTCTTCTCTTGACTCTTGTTCATCACAAATTCAAAGTTGCATGTTCCTGCCTATGTGTGCGTGTGCAGTTGAGTGTATATAAATGTAGGTATGGATGAAACACATTCTGGAATATTTACCTTGGTTTTGAAGAAGATCTTGATATAATTGACTAAAACTGGTGCTGGTTTTTAGTAAGATATTCAGGAAAAAAAGTTCTCTTAGGTCTGGGAGAATATAGAGGGTTTGAGAGCAGTGTGTATGTCCAGGACATTCATTCCCTGTAGCTATACATCCTGTTAACTCTGCAGCTGAAGATAGTGACAACTTGTTGGTAAGGAGGTATGAAGTTTTTTATGGGTTTTGTTGACATTGTTTTTAACAAAAATGTCTTCCTAAGTCAAATACAAGGATTCTCATTTGAATTGTAGGGAAAGCCACCTTTCCTATGGATCAATAACCATTTATTTTCTACTTAATATTTAATCTTCAGCTTCACTAATCTTTCCCATAAATGGCAAAAATGTACCTTCTCCAGCTGTATGTTAATTATGTTCCTTTTTTAAGTCAGAATGGGTACATTACAGAGAAGCTGTCAATTTGAGACTGAGCAAACTAAATATACTCAGCTGAGTGAATCCAGCACTGTGAACATGAACCACTGGTATAAATAGGAAAGGAGACACCTTGAAGCTTTACCATATTCAAGAAGTGTCAGATCATGTTCATTTGAAAGGAATGGCACACTCTTCTCCCCCCACTGCAGGCATGAATATTGTTTCACTGAACACAGGGTATCCAGGTGTTCAGCAGACTCTGGTGTTTGCACCTTTATTGTTGAATTTCAGCATTTTTTGAATGGCCATTCAACTTGTTTTTTATAATCCCAGATATTTTCCTTCATATAGACTTAAATAGGGGATATTAAAGTGTTTGTCCTTCCATCTTTAAAATACTTCCATCTGCTTTTCTGACTGTTTCAAAACCTTATGGACTGTTTTCAAACAGCTCTTTTACCAACAAGCATTGCTGTAAGGACAGTTGGCATGAACTATTAGGAACTCTTGATTATGATGAAGATGTGTTTCATTGTTGAGGACAAAGTACTCCTGATGATATGGGACCTCCAAGACTGGTAGAAACATGAGAAATTGGCTCCCAGTAGTTCTTTTCTTTTGTACCCAACCCAGCAAAGCAACGTGGGATTCTTCCAGATCTTCCAGAGGAAGAGTCTGAAGGACAGGTCACTGTGCACAGAATCAGCTTTAATAACATTGACAGGCCTGACAAACCCTGGTATGATTGCTAGAATATCTGTATTTCATCACAACCTCTGATAGAGAAAATACATTTATTTCTATGTTGTGTGTTTGAAAAGAATATATTCCATTAACAGTGGTCACTCATGCCACTTGGCTTCTAAAAAATGCATCATGATGAACAAAAATATCCCACAATTTAAAGGCAATATTTCTGTTTTTGCTGAGGGAGTAATGGGGAGGAGTATCACTTGAGCTTGAGAATGTCAGTACAAGCGGTATGTGTTGTGTAAGTCCCACCTAAGCTTTCCTTGTCTGAAATGTTAAATAAAGACTTTAATGAGTTCCTCTGCATAAGGATAAATTTAGCTCCAAGAGCAGTGCAAAGCAGACTTGTTGATTGGTGTGGGAATGATTGCTGTGATTCCTGAGCTATGAAGGTGCTGTCATCTCTGCAAAGGATCTGTGCAGGGGAGGCAAAACAGAGAACTGACTCTGCAAAATGAATTGTGGGTCTCTGGGTATGCCCAGAACTTCATGTAGGATCCTATTCTGTTATGAACCATAACTTTGCTTTTTTGTTATAAATTATTGTTCTTTAATTATACCTTCACCTATAATTTTGTATGAAAAGTTCAAAACTTGATTAATAAATTAGTCTTGAAACTTCTTACTATTTAAATACTGCCTCAGCTATTTTCGTAGCTTTACTAGAACAGTTCTTGCTTCAACTTACGCGGCATTTACTTTTGGTCATGGGGGTGTTCTCCGGGTCATTCTTTAAGTGGGTGAGTCATCCATTTCTGTGTGATGTGCAAATAACAATCACCCTTTAAAAGTGTGTGTTTTCCAAGGAGAGAGCAACACTGCACCTGCAGATGCACATCTGCACTTGCTGTACTAAATTCATGCGTTCTGTCTGCTGGTACTGAGCTGGAGTCTCTTCTCTCTACCTTCAGACTTTGTGCCCTACAAGCTGGGGATAAAGAGGTTCTGAAACATTTAAGTGGAGGCATCCAGTCGCTCTCCAGCAGTGAGCATGTGTGTTGCTGTCAACATCTCACGATGACCAGCATGAGGGGGACAAGCATTGTTGCTCTTGCTCCACAGGCACCTATTTATTATCTGTCCCAGTGAATTCCTGCCTCTGCTGGAGAAGAGATGGAGCTATCATTATTTTTGCTTGCCTTGCAGAAGGCAGGCTTTGATTTCACTCTCTGTGTCTCACTGAGGTCTACGTAAATCATCTGAAGTTGGCCAAAAACTTGAGAAGAATGTTGTAATCTACAGCTGTTATCTGTGCCTTCCCCATTTTTACTGGGGATAAAGCCTGTTTGCATTAGGGTAACTGCAAATACACACGTGCTGCGTAAACCTGTGTCGGTCGTTCCTAAACAAAGTGCCAGAAATCCCCCTTGGCTGTGTTAACAACTAATTGCCAAGTTCTTTTTGACAAAACAATCAGCCTAGCCCCCGTGCATGCACGCTGCTGTGAGTCGCGGTGCAGAGCAGCACATGGAACTCGGTGCAAGTATGTTCTGTATGTGGCTGCTATGGTGATTAAAATACATAAATAAAATAGATAAATATGGACCATATTAGAAATCCATTAGTGGCGCTCTCTCAGATCACAGGCAGCTCCAGCGTGCGCTGTCAGCCGTGTTCCCCCGCTCCGAGCGGGCCCGCGTGGAGCGGCAGCTCCTGGGGGGGCTGGACTTGCGCAATGGCCCTGTCCTACCTTGTCAGCTCGCAAATTCAACACAAAACGGGTAAACAAAGGGCTTTTGTGCACGGTTTATAGTTCAGTGAGGATTAGTGGCCTGACACGGTTCTCAGACGGGACAAGCTTAGCGTTAAGTCGCCCGAGGTTAACGAGGGCGGACGTGGGGCAGACTGTGCGGGCTGGAGCAGAAGGGTCTCTCGGCTTTCGGACGCGGGACAGGGGATTGTCAAAAGCAGGTTCTGCTTACCTGGCTTGGCGTGTCCGTCACGTGTTCCCAGCGCTCCAGGTGCCTCAGGATGTGGATGATCTCAGGCACTTGCTCGCAGTCCGTCCCGCAGCTCCAGAGGTCCCCTCCGCCGGCTTGGACATCCTACCCTGTTCGTGGGCTCCGGCTGGATCAGATTCCTGCTTTTCTTCCCTCTCTCACCTTTTAGCATTCTCTGACCGTAAAATCCATCCCTTTCCTGAAATGCAGAACGATGCACTTGTCCAATGAAGTTTTTCCAGGCGGGATTCAAATTCCAAACAAGCCTTTCATTTCCTTCGCGCTGGGGGGAGAGCGAAGGCAGGGAGGCGAAGGAAAGCGCTCGCTTCCTTTAAATCCCCACCAGCGTCTTCCCAGCGCTGGGAGCGAAGCAGCTTGTCATGGTGATCTTCGGAGTTTAACTTTAGAGGGGGAGGGAGAAAGTGGAAAGCAAACTGAATGCTGTAGTGGAGATTTCTCTCTTCCCCCACTGGGCCCCTTGCCGACTGTTTTTATTGATTTCAATCACTGGAGGCTCGCTGGCTCTCAGAAGAAACACTGTGTAATGTGTTCTTTCCTGGCTTTCATTAAAGAAACTCAATGCAGTGCGGTCACGCTGCCGAGCTCGCCTGGCAACCTGCCTACACCCTGTGGTACCTCTTTCATTGGAGGAGATCGAGCTCGTGGTTTGGGGTTGGTTTATTTATTTTTTTTCTAATTCTCCAGCAAGGATTTCAAAACAGCCTCTGCTCTGCTTCTACCTCCTCTCACAGCCCAGTGCCTTTTTAAGCCTCAGAAGAAATTGTCAGCACCACTAAAGGGGGCGACTTTGGTGGCAATGAAAGCGCCCAGTGCTGCGACACTCTCGTGCTCCTTCTATTAAAATTCCTCTGCGTTTCTGGGGTGGGGTTAAAAGGGCTGTGTGTAAGCCACAGGGATGTGGATACAAATGATTTCCGAGAGGGTTCCTTTTTTTTTTTTTTTTTTTCCCCCAGTTCCATGTTCTTCTGATTGCTTAACACGGTTTAATTAAGAGTAGGGGACTAAGCAAAATCCTTCAGCAAATATGTGAAAATTCCTGGCCGCACTGTAGTTGCAAATGAAGCAAAACTGCATTCCCCGAGTCTGCAGTTGTGGTGGTGTCTCAAGTATTTCTGTTGTACTCAGGGCTGTGATACTGGTGGAGAAAAATGAGAAATACAATACGATCCTAATTTATGCCTCAGAACTTAATCTGCCACAGCGCAGGAGTATGTACTTTATAGGAGTAACAGTCTATAAAGTGGAATTCAACAAGCTGCATTCTTTAAGTTGTGTATTCTGTGTGCCTGTAAATGCTTTCATGCAATTGAGTAAATTGTTCAATTTCTTCTTATTCAGCAGTTGCTAATGATAACACTTTATGTGCTCTTCACAATTGGCTGTAAATCTGAGACATGCAAAGATCACACAGTTGTAAATTAAACAAGGTTTCAAGCTCATCAAGGTGCATCTATTCTAAATTACAGCTGCAAGTTTAGGGTGCTAGCTGATCACTAGTGTTCCTGAGATACTGTAGCTGTATACACACGGAGGCTTTTTTTAAAAAAACAAACAAAATCCCAACATTTACATGACCACAAAAAGAATCCTTTCCTGAAACAGAAAGATAAAAAGGCTGTTCTTACTTCAGTCTGGTTTCCTGCAGAACTTGTTTGAGGCTTCTCTGCCTGGGTTGAATCTACAGAAAGCTTTCCTTATCTACTTAATATAAATTACTGCCAGTGTTTTTGTTGTGAGGAGTTGAGATTCTACAAACACCTTGCTTTTACAAAAAATGTTATATTTTTCTTTGAGCAGTATATAACTTGTAAAAGGTCTTCCTCTGTAAGCACTACAGACATTGTATAAAGAGTACTTCTACATGTTGCTTTTCATTTAAAATTTGTTTTCTGCACGATAATGAGATTTCATATGCCCTCTCTGGTCATACTTCTTCTTTTCATGGAATGCTAAATGGTAGAAAATAATGATTTAAATTCAGTATGGCCTTGAACTGTTTTATGCAAATTCTCTAGCTGTAGTTGTAGTCCAACTCTTTGGCCAGCCTTGGATAGTAAATAATTTGTCAATCTTTCTTTTATGAACCTTTTGTCTAAGGGTCTGCCAGCCTTTCTTCTCTGTGGGTTTTGATCTGTGTTTATAGATTCCGCTTTTTGTTTTTAGGCTGGCAGATGGCCAGTTATTTATCTGGGTTCATGTGCATTGTGTGAGGCAGAAACAGGACGTTTTGCATGCTGATATCGTCCACAGAGCATTTGGGGGGCAAAAGGCTGCTCCTAAGCAGAAGCCATTACGTGATGTGTCAGTAGCTCTTGGTCAGTGAACAAAGCCCCTTTTGGCATTTCTCTATGTTAAAAGTTATGAAATAACATGAGCTTAATGAACAAACAAGGTGATACAATGCTCCTTCTATGAAATAAGCCATATAATCCATTTCCCCTCTATTTTGAACTCTCCGGAGTTCAAAAATTTGACGCCCTTTTAATATGTTTGTCACTGTTATTTATTCCTTTGAATTTCTGCTGTTGCTTGCTTTGCTGTTGTGCAGACTTCTTGTGCTGTGCTGGGAGAAAAGGATAAAAGGATATTGGTTTTGGAGGAGCTGGATTCACTGGTTCTAATAAATAGTGAATTTGGTGTTGTGGCTTGGTTTGTGGTTCCTTCTATAGGTTTGGCAGCAAAGCCAAAACCCTGATCAGGCAGGAAGTTCAGACCTACAGAGACGAATCTCAGAGGCAACATGTCATAGATGAGTATTCTGTTCACTGTGGCAATTCCTCAGAGTTTCTGACTCTGCCAACATTATTCTGTGCTGGCTATGGACAGCCAGGGGGGCAAATGTGGGAATTTTGAAGGAGTGAGGAGGAGGAATACAAGTCTTTAGGAGATGTCTTCAGTTCTACTTAAGTGTGAGGCCATCAAGGCCTGGAGCAAATTTAAAAATGCACTTAGTGCTCTATGGAAGCACAACGTAATTAGTTTGCTGTTATTAGTGCTGTTATTCCTTTCTTGGTGCTGCTTGCTCAGCTATTGCAGTTCTTACTCCCCTGGCAGTACAAGCTTTTATGCAGATACAAAAACTGCCCTCAAAAACGACACCTGTTTGGTTCTGCCACTCTCATTGCAGAAGAAAAAAAAAAAAAAAGGTCAGGTATCTTCAAGAGAACCTGTACATATTTTTGCTGGTTTCTCTTGCAGTTCTAGTTATATTTCTCTGTTCCGTATTGCTTAGCAGGGCTGCTTTATAGTATTAAACACCTCCTGTCTGTGTGAGCTGGCTCCACAGTTATGATTGTAAGCTCACTTCTAAGGATCATTTATAAAATATTTCAAATTTGTGCAATATTTCCAGATTACAATGATAGAAAGCTTTAACTGGTATCTAAAAGTGATACAGCTGAAGCCTCCAGCTATTTTGAGTCAGATGTCTTGGACTATTTAGAGCATATTGCTATATTTACCCACAGTTCAGAAAGTTGGAGACTGGCATTGGTGAAAGGCAGTGTATTGGCACCCACAGCACTTTGCCAGCAGATGGACATGGAATGATACAAACTTTGGGAATTTGCTTGCTCATATCTCCGTGCCTGTGCAAAGCTGACATGGGCTTTTATGAGCATAAGTGTGAAAGATTTGGGGGTCTGCCTTTTGCTCAAAAAATGGCATCCAGTGGCAATATCCCTTTTAGCACCTTTTCAGGCCTTCTGGAAAGTTTACAAGTGGAAGACTCCCACCTCCTTAATCACGAGAAAACACTGGCTCTCCCCTGAATGTCATTCATTCAAGTGTGCTGACCTGGCCTGACCTTGTTTAGGTTGAGATCTAATGAGCCCACAACCCAAGGTGGTGTGGTAGCTCTCAGCAGGCTTTGCAAATAAGCAAGTGCTGTTTTTCTGTGTGCATGTGGTTTAAATTTATCATGTCAATAAACAAGTGTCTCACATGCTCAAATAGGGACTTTACAATGTTGTAGTTAAGGCTAAATTGTAGCGCTACAAATTGTGATGTCACTTTGTAAATATAGAAGGAGACAACCTGGAATATTTATGACCTCAAAACAATGAAGTCCTGTTGGTTGGGGTTTTTTCGTTTAAATAATGACATAACACTAAAACTCTTAATCCAAATGGGTCACAAACATCTTCCAGATGAACAGTCACACTAATGGTTTGGGGAAAAAATTAAAATTTCAGGCTGTTGATTTAAGGAAAGGAGAGGTGCATCAATAGATTAATAGATAATAAATACAGGTAGGATTTAAGTTCTAGTGGAAGGTTTGGTTTTGTTTTCTTTCAAGTCCCCAGGTTTGGGGAAGGAGTTTTTTTCATATAAATTGTGATAAAATTATTCTCACTGATAAAATCACCCTCAACTTCAGTAGGGACTATACCACCAAACATAGGTATTTTCTGAAGTACATAAAACCTGAGGTTTTCAAATTAAAAACCAGTCTAGGGCAGACTGTGGCACATCCTACTAAATTAACCAAGTTGGCATGGATGGATAAAAGTATATTTGGAACTGGACAAGTTGTTTGAGCTGTTGTGAGGACTCTGTCAGTACCTGTGCTGGGAGCCCCAGGCAGAGGTTGATGTATCCAGTTTTCCCTGGATGATGCTGTGGGGCAGCAGAAGGTGCCTCCAGCTGTAAATCCCGACTCTTTCCTGCCAGGACAGCCCTGCAGGAGAACAATGCTCTTGTGTCAGACAGCCCACTGGCCATCCATGCTGGAAACAAACGTTGTTAGGGCTTGGTATTTACATTGGGACCTACAGAGAGGGAGCAACTTGTTTTGTTTTTAATGGAGTGGTCAGGGAGAAGGATAAAAAGCTTTTTGATAATGCGAGGAATGTGGTGGGGGGGGGGAGGGAAGTTACCAAGATATGCATTTACTGTAAGTATGAAGAAGCAGAGGCTTTTTTATCAGACTGGCTCTAATGATGTGCCACAGTCACTTTATTTGAAAGCTTCATGGCTCATAGAAAAGTAAACAAATTCATTACATTATTTTTAAAAGAAGATTAACTGTAGTGTGTCGTCTGTTGGACAGCTGCTGTAGTAATCTTTTACAAACACTTTATAAATGACCACCCTCAGTGTTTTCTAGGGCTTTGTGTGGCTGGGTTGTTGTTTTAGTAAGTACCAGGGTGGCTTTTGAAATGAAAATGTTGTTTTCTGTGTAACAATTCAATTCTACCTTCACCCTAAATATTATTATGTTCTCAGCATGAACTATAAAATGTCTTCTATACTAATGCAACATATGTTGATTTTTTGCATGTGTTTGCAATGAATGCTGGCCTTTCCATAAAAGTACTTAAAAAGCATTTTAAACAAGAAAAAGCAACTCCACTTTAGTGTCCTACTTCCATTAGTTCTGATTTCTGCTTTCTTAACCTTTCTTTGGTCTGTGAAAACACCAAGTTGAAAAGATGAGTCAGAGTCAGCTTAGATGATGAGTGAATTGACACTGAACAAATGTTTAAACCCCAACAGGTGTCTTTGGCAAATAAGATTGTGTTCAGGTATTGCCTTGTTTAACATTCTTTGGTTGAATGTCAGCAAGAATGTTATTTAGCTCTGTGTCTGGATTTGTGTTTGAAAGACCTTGACTGACACAAATTAATGTAACACCAAGGATTTGTGAATTTATAAAATGGTTTTAACCAATCTTGCCCTAAAGCAGTAGATCTTCTAATGCATTCAGGTTCCAGTTACAGATTCCTTGAACAGGTGAGGAGGGAGCAGGGAGAGAAGGAAGAGCATTTCTTTCTCACCCAGTTGGCCTCCATGGGTGTCCCAGGCTCTAGCAGAGGACCATACCTGGCGAGTACCTCCCTCAGACATCTGGGAATGCCTGGAATGAATCTCATCTCGCTATGGAACAGCATTTTATTTCTATTCAACATAATCTCACACTGGATTTTCCAGGATAAACACAGTGTTTATAGTCAGATAAACTATTTAAAGCTCTTCATCTGTATGTGAAATATTTATTTTCATTTGGGATATACTGATGCATATATTTATAGTAATATGGTTTTAGATGTGAATAATTAACTGTTTGTCTGCAAACCTAAAGAAATTTCAACCTTTGTGAGATATGTATCTGTGTATGTTTATTGAAGATTGTACATATGTTTCCTCAAGATTGCTAAAGGATCTCCAAGAGGTCTTGGATAAAGGAGGAAGTTGTCACATCTTTGCCCTTGGCATAATCGAGATGAAGCCTCTGCATGGCAGACAGAGGTTTTCTCAGTCCAGGGAAGTGTGTGGTTACACAGCAAACACAAACTGAGGATCCTCAGGAAACCTTACTGCTCCCTCTGAAAAGTGTGTGTGCTGAAAAAACATCCAAACCCTCCATCCACTGTGAAACAGCCTCTGCTGTTCACATCCCTCCTCAGGACTGAGTGTGGGAGAGCAAACAGCACAAGAAGTGTTAGAAATGATGTTTATTACATAGATGGAAGGTTCCTGTAGTTCTCAGAGCAGTATCAACACCTATAGAGGGCAGTTTGACAGATCTCCCTGAGTGCAGCATTTGTAGTCCTGGGAGTTGGGCATAGCAGAGAGGTGAGGGAAGTACAGTGAACAGTAAAAATATGCAACCTGAACCTTCTGGTTTTAAATATTACCTGTGCCCTTTAATTACATTTATGCATATTTTTTTCACTTTTCTATAGAAAGATAAACACTTCATTTAAATGTTAATTATTTCAGGCTACAAAAGAAGAGGAAGAGCTTATTGCAGAGGAAGAGGAAGAACTTACTCCAGAGGAAAAGAGGAAACTGGAAAGAAAATTAAAAAAAGAGCGCAAGAAGAAGGAGAAACAGCTGATGAGGGAAGCTGGAATCCCCATTAAAAAGGTGGAGCCCAAAAAGCCATCGGGATCTGAGCGGGCTCTGGCCTATTTAACCAGGTAAGAACAGTAAAACCACTGCAGGTGCTGCCTACAGAAGTAAGCTGTAAACCAGTAACCCAGAGCAAGCTGTACCAAGCAATAACACATTAAAGGAAATTGCTGCAGTTAAGTACTAAGTTAATGTTTCATCTCAGTTGACACCCTGGAGGACAGTTGATCACCCCATTGTGTTTCTGTTACAGCAACAGCAGAGAGAAGTTAAGTATGGTGCAAACATTTTATAGAAAGACAGCTCCTGTCCTGAAGATCTTATGGTTGTTATATAAATATTACGGGCTTAGCTGCACTTACAGAGATGAAAGGCACATTGCAAAAAAGATTGTGTTGAGAAAATGAGTTTTGTTTCTTGAGTGTGCTGCTCTAGGCAGAGGACTTCCAGTTGTTCTCTTTATATAATCAAATTCCATGGAGTGGTTAAGCATTACAGAGTCTAAATTCAACCACCTGCAGAATGTTTGCATATTTGTAGATTAAGAAGGGATTTTGACACTATTTTAAGTTAATAGTGTACAATGACTGATTTTTGCATACCAAAGTGTACAGCAAGTATAGTGACTAATTTCAGATTGAAAGCAATCCCTTCATCCAGTTAGCACACTTATGAGAAGACTTAAAATTCCAGCACAAAGCAAAGTCTATGGTTAAACTAAAGAGCTGCAGCAAAGCTCTCAGGGTACCCCACAGACAATAAAGAGGTCATGTACAAACGGGAAGATAATGTTTATTTTTTCCCAAACTGCAAAATATACCCTGGCTGTAAGACCTCCAGAAGACTGGCATGTTACAAATAGTGGGTTACCACGTGGAATTAATCCAGGGCTGCATCCCTGCCTGTGCTCAAAACTGAGGCATCCAGACTGTCTGAATTGTTACTTACCACTCGCAGTGGGAAGGGAGGAAATTAATTGCATTCCAGGCAGAGGGACATGTGCATTTTTGTTACATAACCCTCAGCATGCAGTGATAGCAAAATGACAATCATATTTTTGATCTGGAAAACAGCTGGAGCAGTTCACCACTGTTTTGAACTGCAAATGGATTGACAGTTAGTTTTGAACCATCCGCTCAGCCTGCTCTCTGCTATGTGTGCTCTGGTAAATGGTGGATCTCCAGATAATGCATTTCAGGTTTGGAAAGCAAAGGAACGAGCTGTAGGGTTTTGCTTGTTATTCCACTGTTATCTGTATCGATTTTTGCCTTGTTACATGGGAGAATATGAAATTATATTTGAACTAATATTTGAACAAATTTGATTCTAGAGTTTCATTTAACCTGTACCAAATTACCCTGAAATAGAAAACCAGCTCTGTCATTTGATCTTGTCATACAGAGTTTATGGGTTGTATGTGCAGCAATAGGTTGTGAGGGATTATTTCAGCAACAGACATTTTGAATTTTGTAGACTTAACAGGGGTAGTCATAAGATGCTGAACTGCCAGGCAAACATAGCCATAGTCACCATTCTAGCCCCAAATGTGCCTGGACCATCTTGAACCATTATTAGTTATAGAAAAACAGCTTAGTCCTCTTACACCTCAGACATTTTTTTCAACCCAGCAAGACTACAAAAGGAATAACTGGATTTAAATGAATCCAAGAAGTAATAGACTAGCTGGGGAAGGAAGACAAAAATCCAGATTCTGGAAACCCATTGCAAGCTCTCCAGCATATTGAGTGGGTGAAGGATTTCAGTCTACATGCTTTTGCAGGGCTACAGGCATGAATAATCTGTGGGAGGATAAGTAAATCTTATAGATGCAAGAAATTAATATAATTGGAAGTAAACAAAAGAGTGCTGTGGGTTTTTGTTTTGCCCCACCCACAACAAAAGCCTTCCATGACAGAAGTGTGGGTAAGTGAAGTGGCATCTGAACTGCCTGATGGCATGTGCATCTCCTGCAGGACAGGTGGGACTCAGTGTACCATATGATAACTGGAGCTGTCATTTTTATTTATTGAGGGACTGTTTGCAGCAGGAGAGCACAGCTGTACAAAGCTGTGCCTCGTGCTGTCAGTCGAGGGGAGTTAATGAAGAGAGCATTGAAGGCAGGAATCAGGCACACAGTGGGCAGGGCAGGGCTGCTCACTGCATGCTGCTCTTCCTGCTGCTTGCAGAGCAGCCCTGCAGCACTGCAGCAGGATTCCAAGGGCTGCACCAAGGCCCTGGCTCCCGTGCCAATCTGTGCCCCCTCTGCTGGGGTCCCCACTGCTGGCACAGTGTGCCACAAGCTGAGCAGGTCTTCCAGTTTTCCAGCTTTGTTATTTGATTCTAAAAACAAATGGTCCTTGATGCTTTCCAGTCTCCAGAGGGATCAAATTACCATTTTATAGGAAGGCCATCCTAGCTGGGAGAGGCTTTTTCACCATGCAGATGGCATGGCCACATGCAACAGCAGCTGATGCCAGCTCAAACTGCAGCCCCCAGCTACTGCACCTGAGGAGCTGAAGGGTCTCCCCTGTGAGCTGGGTGACTTTGATAGCCCAGACCAGCTCCTTGCTCATTTGAATGAAACCAGGCTGAGCATGACCAGGTTTACACTCCTGATGGAGGAAAAGCAGCCAAATGACTCCTGATTTTTTTCCCCCCCTCACTTTCTCTTGGCATGTATGAAAAGGAAAGAGGGAGAGAAAAAAAGTCTTTGCTTTACCAATTTTTATCTCATCTTTTACTTGGTGAGCTGAGTTCAGGTGGTTCTCAGCACAGTTCTCTTCCAAGGCAGCAGTTGGCAGAGAAAAGTTACTGCTGTCAGATCCCCAGCTTGCTCAGGGAGCATACAGGAAGATCTGAAGATAGAGAGAGGATTGAAAGTAGGGAGCTGAAGCAGAAAGATTATAAAACTCTGGAGAAAAAAACAGAAAAAAAAAGTGAAATAATGGAAAAACCCCAGAGTGATACTGAACAGAAGAGAAAAAACTCAATTACTTCAAAGGAATAGGGAATTACTTCAGAGGAATAGGGAAAAGCAGGAGTGAAAGTATTAGTGGCTAAATAAAGTACTCAAATCTCTTCCTTTTACTGATGACGTGCCTTGTTCCTTTATGATGGTAAGTGATGATTCAGATTTAAAAGGAATACTACGTTGTCTGATTAATGTGATTCTTGGAAAATCTAGAATAAGAATCCATCCAGTTCTGAGCATTAGGTGACTTCAAGTGAAAAGATGTTGCAATTCTGGAGAATGGTAATTAGGTTTAATTATAACCTAACTGACCTTCTGTGGTGTTAAAATGTTGGCAGAACTTGTTTGTCTTGGCAAGCCACCCTCTCCTAGAAGCTGCTGTTCTTGTGTTTGGCTTGGAAGTTTCATTGCCATATGGATCTGCACATATGGATTTCTCCATCACCCATCAAAGGAATAGGGAGAGGTCTGAAAAGACCTCACTAAAGGAATGGGAAACTACAAGATTCATATAATCTGAAGTAGAAATAATAGATAATATTATCTGGATGTGTGCTGTGAATTGCCTATGCCTTGCAGTACTATTTATCATGTACTAAAATTTGAAAAATAAGGTGCTGAAGTACAATTATTTTTGAAATTATTTATACCATGCTGTTAGTATATGCTGTCACTTTTCTTTATGTAGATCTTATTTTTCTCATTGCCTAATTTAAATTCAGGCAAGATTCAAAGAATGTCAGAGATTTCTTTAAAGTAAAAAGATGCTTCAAGAATAACACAAACCAAGGGCATGTTACAGAAACAGAAAAGTGAGAGACAGGCAGAATTTCCCATGGCGTGAGGAAATCGTCTGACTCTGCAGATCCCAAGGTGGTTTTTGCTGAGTGTGGTGGCAGCACTGCTGACAGCCCTGGACAACCCAGGGCAGTTGTTTATCTGCTGGGTTTGCACAATGGAAACAGATCCTGGTCCTCAGTCAAACTTTATTACAAACAGTGCCAAGCCTGGGAGATTTTAAAGCTGAAATGTTGTTCTTGCTTTCAAAGAATACAAAAATACGAGGGCTGTTGCTGGAAGCATTTTTTTTAATAGTTTGATTTTTTTTTAATGTATGTCATATATAGATGTAGAAATAGAAATAACATGTAGAAAGCAGATCAGGTTTTTACTCCTTCTGGAGTAGAGGCTGTCTGGAGAAGGGAATCAAGAGGTGGATTAGTGTTCACTCGGAAGTTTCTGACTTTTGAAGGAACCAGGAGAGGCTGGTGCAGGGCTGTAAAGCGGGCAGCAACACCTGAGATTTGTGGCCAAACAGCTCAGATGATGGTGGCCCTTCAGGAAATCACAAACCCATTCATCCCACCCCTCCTGGGGCAGGTGACTCCATTGGAGGAGCTTCTGCACAAACACAACTGTGCTCATTAATGTTGAAAACCAGTATCTAATTTTAAAGCACCTCATGTGGGCTTGTGTCAAGTTTAGTTTCTTGTGTGTATTCATAATGTTTTGAAGTTGTTTTACTTCTCACAGGTTACTTTTTTTAGCCAGGGTCAGTGATGGCTTTTGATCCTTGATTCTGAATTAAGGTCATTCTCATTGCTGCTGGCCTACATTGGTATTAATTTCAAACTTGGCACTGGTGTTGATGTTTGACCATCAACAGCTTAAGCTTTTAGATACAAAGAATAACTGATAAACTAGAAATCTAAACATACACAGGTCTTTTTTTTCCTTCCAGAGACTGACTCCTTGGGTTGGATAGCAACTAACTTTAGCATTTAATGGCATTTCTCCTTCCCCTGCTCTCCAAAACTGAGATCGAGTTTCCTTCCTGATTGCAAGGTGCAGCATATATCTAAGCTCATCAGTTATCTTAAATTTCATAAAATATTGGAGAACTGCTCAAGTAATGAATCTCAATTAGCTAGTAACAAAAATAGTGTGTGAACTTAAGAGAAAGTGGTGTAATTAGACACAGCGGTGTTCCTGAATTCCCTTCAACAATTGGGGCTTTAAGGTGTCTTGAAAGAGCAGCAATTCCTCAAAGATTAGGGGCATAGTGAAGGGGAATAGTTTTGCTTTAATAATCCCAGGGTTATTTTTTAAAGGTTCTGGGGCAAGCATTAACTATGGATGTAATTAATCTACTCCTACATGCTTTTAGTCATTTTGTCATATTCATTAGTTCTGCAAGAAGCCTCATGAATCCAGAGTCAGATACAGGACAAATTTGCATTTGGGGTTGTTCTGTTTAATGTGAACTTGGGCAGGCACTTGCTGCTATCTGATTTCAAAGACTTGCACTTTTCCTAATACTCTAGAGATCAGTGAATTTGTTTTAGCACTTCTCCAAGTTTCTATATTGCTTGACTTCTAATTTTTACCAGGGCCTGACCTGCCTCTAAATGGGATTCCTCTCTTTGACCTAAGGCAGCATGTCTATAAAGCTGCAAGTTTTCCATTTGATGTTAAGAAAATGAGATCTTCCTCATTTTAAAGGCAGCCACTGTCTCTGTTGGTGGCAAAGGAATCTCAGCTTGCTGAGAGTGAGTTACCTTGTCATTATCCTACACTCCCTTGTGTAACTTCATCTGATGAAGCCACCTCAGTTTGTTTGCAGTTCCCTAGCAGCCCTGACATTACTCATAAGCTCTACAAAGTTCTCTGTTGCAATGCCCACACCTTTCCTATTTTTAGGGTGCTGGTATGCCAGCAGTTATTCTGGTGGGGGTAGGTGGAGGGGGCACATTCAGTCCACAGATTTTATGCTGCTTAGAGCTATTCTGTTATCATGCTCAAGCACATTACCTTCTGCAGAAGACAAAGCTTGTTGGTAGGGTGTATGAAGCAGAAAAATTGTTCTGCTGTGTTGGACCTGTTATTAAGCAAGGTTTTTTAAATCATAGTGTTGCCCCACAGTTCATAAATAATTTCTCCCATCCTGTTGTTTACATCCTGCTGGTGGCTGAGTGGGTTTCTCAGTCTCACTGCCCCTCCAGTGAAGCGGCATATCCATGATCCTTCCTCTCCTACTGCTGCTTCCAGTCCCTGATGTGCTCTGTTGCTCTTCTTTGAACTCCTGTGCCTGGGATCCTTCTGGAATGTGACACCTGGAAACAAATGTGGTTTTACTGGAGCTGCCTTCCAGCACCATGCAGAAGGGACTGGGGGTCTGTGATTCCTCCCTGCTCACTCTCACTCTGGCTTTGCTTTGTGGGCAACAGCATTGGATTCATCTTTGAGCCATAGAGATTTCACATTGAATTTTCTGAACAATAAAAGATTCTTTTTCTCCTCTCAAACTATTACTGAGTTTTGTGTAAATGACACTGTTGGCATTTAGAATATAGTGGCATTTAGAATATACCACTATATCTGTAATACATTTTTCAGGGCTTCTCATCCTGCTTCAGCCTCGCTGCAGCAAGTCAGATATGCTCCTGTTTCAGAGTTGGCTTTATGATACCCATTTCCAGGTATCAGTGTTCTCATTATCCTCTGATTATTCAAACTGTGCATTTAGGATTCTGTGACTGTCACATTACACTCTCAGTAACAGCACTATTCAGCTTCTGCCTGTTTAATCAAGATGTCTGGTGGCAGCCTGAGTCGATGATTTTCATTCCCTGTGATAGAGTCATTGACTTCTGGATTCACTTTTCTGTGTCTTGATGGCAAGTGATATGTAGATATGTGTTGGAGACATGCCAGTGTTTTTCTAACCCCCACATGACATCCACAGGATGTCAGATTGTGCAGAAATTGCTTTTAAACTGTTATTAACTTCTTGCTGGGTTAGCTGCTTTTTATGGTTCTAATACAACAATTTCACTGCTTTGCAAGAAGCACATGAATATTTTACTCTTAATTTAGGGAGATCATGCAGATTACTGTTCCTTATCTATCTCTCTGGTCTTTTTCCACTTATAAATAATAGAGCTCTCCAGAGTGAGTGAGCCAGACTTTGTGTGAAGAGTGCTCACCAAAAGAAAGGTCTTCCATTCAAATCCAGTTTTGCAATGCAGATGGTGAAGAGATGCCTGCACTGAACAGAAGACAGTGCTTGTGCAGGAATACTTGGGTCTGGAAACTGAATAACCAGGTTAACACTCAGATGAGCCTGAATTAAGAAGTTGTGGCTCTCTACAGATGAGAGGCACTGCATGTTGCTGATTTGTAAGTGACAACACTCCTAAGCCAGAGTGGGCACTGAGGCTTCTTGAGCTGCTGCTGAAGATAAACTTGTCAGTTCAAGGTAATGCTGACAAATAATGTCATTTACTAAACAGTCTAAAAACAGCAACCAAAAGAAAGAGCAACAACAACAAACCCCTTTTAAGTGGCTCAGAGCCAATCTTAGCTATTTTTACCAAGAATTTCTGGGAAGAAAACAAACCTTAGCAATATATTCTGGGTATCTGTAATACTATCCTGGAAATGCTCCAGATAGACAGAATTCCTGTGTAAGATAATTTCATTCTAATAATCTCTAGCAAGTCCTCTCCACAGTTGTGGATTGAATTATGAAGATCCTAGGTACTTACAAATATTTTTGGATGTATTTTGCCATATTCAGCTTGTTGGATAAACAGTTCTGGTTTCTAGAGACAAAATAGGTGTTTGGGAGGTTCTGAGATGTCAGGTTCTAAGATTTTGTGCTTAGTTATACCTGGAAGTTCTGAAATGTTGCAAGTATCTCTGTGGTATTTTCAACTCATTCAGAAGTAAGTTTTAGAAACATCAATGATTGCATGATTTTCCAGCCAAATTAGTAAATGCTTATGATGCAACTCATTCAGCTGAGCTTTGGAAGAGCAGCTGGACTAACACAACCTTCCCTGAACCAAACCTTTTATGGCTTAGCTATTAATATTATCCTGGATAAACTACTTCCTATAGGGAATGGGTTTGGAGTAGCTTTCTTGCCCTTTGATAAGCACCAATGTATGGCTTGAGTGGAGAAGGAAAGGGAAACTCAGGCCCATGGTAAATTTTGCTCAGTTGGAGTCAGTAGCTCTTCCATCTTTCAGAATCTGCTCATTGTCCTATTTAGATTATGCAGAAGAAAGAGATTTCTTTACTAATTTCCATAGCCATAAATGGTCACTAAATTTAACAAAAGAAGAAAAATGGAATAGGGAACTCTAATCCTGCTTTATGGCTCTAAATCAAATTATTTGTATTTCTAAATCTTTGAATTAATTTTATGGAAGGTCACAAGTACACCTCTCAAAGCATATTTCAGTAAAAGCTGCAGAGTGATTTACTTTGGAACCTTCTGTCTCTTTGCACTTCTACCATTTTTTCAGTGTGAAACAAAGCTGTCAAAATATTTACTTGGGCATTTTGTTCAAACATTCTCATATGGAAATAGTGTATTTAATAACATCATTAACATGAATTCACAACTCCTTTCATCTGACATCTGTCATTTACTGCATCAACTGAAAAATACCTGACTGGTCAGCCCCATCTTTAAAGAGATTTTTATATTGTTTTTTTTAAACATACTGTCTCTATCTTCTCCCCACCATAGTAATGATAATTTGCTTCTCCATCATACCTTTCCTGATAGCATATCACAACTGTGTTTTGATAAATAAATGAGAAGTATTTTGACACTGATTTACTTACTCTCGCTATGACAGCTTTTGAGAAAGTGTTATGTTACCCCATTTTTCAGGTGATAAATTAAACAGTGATGAAGTTCATGACTCACCAAAGTCCCTGTACTGTCCAAAGGTCTCCTTTGAGAAAAGTGAGATGAGGGAAAGTAGGCCTAACTTTCTTCTCATCTGAGCACAGACTCTGTTTTCTTTGGCTCAATGTCTGCTCCCAACAGACCTGCAGGGCTTTCCTCAATTCCTTCTTTTGAAAGTGAAGTTTGCATGGATTTTGTTCTGTAGTGGCATCCTGCCATTCTCAGGCAGTCCTGAAGGCCACTGGTCTCTGGTGGGTGTGCAGGGGTGATGGATGAATATTCCAAACCTTTCCATAGCTGTCTTGGGGTGTCCTTCCTGGTATTGCTGCAGGTGACCAGAGCAGCTTTATTCCACTTCATAGCTGCTGATAAAACTAGGAACAAAAATTCCTAAGTTTGCCATGTATGTATGGTGGCCCTTAAGATGATTTATATGCCTGAGGAGGCTTCCAGGGCATTCTTGGTGAATTGGGTTTTTTTCCCCAAAATTTAGTCTGCTTTTATTTACTGATAATTTTATCAATAGGTTAAAACTTCTGCAATTTCTCATATATATGTTGTCACAATTATAAGTTGTATTAGCAGTACTTAACTGCTGGACTGTAAAGTGCTTCCTCAGATGGGGAAAATTAGAGTACATGTGTTAAATCCACAAAGACTCGGATAAAAATAATTAAGGTTTCTTTGTCTGATTCTCTTTCCTGTAAAATAGCATCTTGATTTCCAAACCTGGTTAAGAAAAATTAATGTCTCCTTTTTTAATAACTCATTTCCCGTAAAATAAAATTTAGTATAAATGAATTTTCTTAACAGTTTATTAAATGTAGCCATTAGATATTCATTGCTGATATTCAGCTTTCATCTTTCCATAGTATTATACAAAAGAGATTGCATCTAATTGAATAATTAAGCAGCTTTAGTATATTATTTCATCTGGTATTACTTTCAGAAACCTTGTGAGATATGTAAGGAACGTTCAGGAGTCTTTAGTAACAGACCAGTCTGCTTCAGGACTGTATCCTGACAGTAAGGAGACATCATCACTCCTCACTGAAGTGCTCTAAACCTCACACAAGCACTTTGATCTTTGCAATTTGTCTTTGGGGAGAATTTGGCAGTGTTCAGGTCAAATAAAACCAGAATAATTAAAATAATCCATTTTCACATCTAAGTATTACAACAAACTACCTCTTTATATTTTTTAACTAAAAGCAGATGGCAGGGGTTATTTACTTTATTTTGAGAATATTTCATTTGCAGGGAGGTTGCATTGAAGGAGTGTGAGGCACAGCTTTTTCTCCCAGCTTCTGAAGTCTGCTCTCCCCTGGCTCTCCAAACTCCCCTGCCTCACTCCTGGCTCCAAGCCCAGGCATCCCATCCTTAACCCTCCTTCTGGCTTTGAGAAAAGGCATTTTGTGCTCACTCATCTTCCTCCATTCAGACTAGGTTCTTGACATGGCAGAAGCGCAAAAGGGAGTTTTTATGTTTTCTCTGTGTCATAAAATTCAGATCTGGGAGAATTAACACTGCTACTCACTTCCTCAAACACGTTCAAACTGTTCATCCAGTGCCCAAATACTCGTAGTAGTGGTGAGGAGTTTCGTAGCTTTAGGGAATCACTTAGACTAGTCAGCCCAAGCCAGAATTAAAATTTAAAATGCAGTTGGCAATGATTATTAATCAATTAGCTCCAGGGAGCTGTCAAGGCTTCCTAACCAGAGTTAGAATAACAAGAAGTATTTTTGAAATAATAAAACTAGATCCTTAATAAAACCTGTCTCCTCCTTCACACATTTATTAATAAGATGGTGCCTAAAAAGGTATCAGTAATTACTTTTATATGAATGAAATTGAATTGGAATGAGAGCCATCTGCAGGAAGCAGTAATTGCCAGATCAATTTCTTTAAGCATACATGACTTGAAATCTTAGTAGTGCAACACAAGTCACAGGGTATTAGAAGGGGGGAATCAATCTTACACTGCCCTAAACACCTTGGTGTGACAGCAGATTTTATTATGCAGTGAGAGATAGCTGAATATCTCGGCTAAATCAAAAAAATGTGAGTGGGCTGTGAACTGCTGAACACTTCTAGGTTGATCTTGGTATTGATATTGGCTCTTTGTGGAGCTCTTCTGCAAAAAGAGGAGTAAATCATTCTGTGAGGTTGCAGCTTGGGAGATTCAGATGCCATGGGGTCTGCAGCACTCCATCCACCTCTGCCATACTTCCTGATGAATGCAGCTGTGGGATGTCCAGGCTGGGATGTAAAAAATGACAAGGATGGCTGACATGTCCTTTTGTTTTGGTTTTTTTTTAAAGTTTCTATATATATTCTTGTTGGTTCAGACTAACTCCAAATGTGGTACTACAGATGCACTGTAAGAGCCACTTGTGGGATGGGTTATTTGAAGAGGGCTACATTTTCCTCTAGCAAAAATGAACTTTGCCTAACTAGCCAGCAATAAAAATACTTGGATTTCATTTAGAACAACAAATCCTGCAAATATAATCTCTGCAACAGTGCATCAAGGGCTGGTATCCAAATGAATAAATAGCAGTTCTTCAATACTGTCCTGAGAGAACTCACTTCAGTAAAGGGGCTCAGTAGGAATTTGACAATCCAATATTTGACAGTTTGACAGTTCTATACCTACAGGACATTGCCATCAGAACGAGCCAGCTCTGCAGAAGAGGCTCAAGGTTCAGCTTCCATTTGAGGGGGGAATTTCCCCTTTCCTGGAGGATGCATGAGTGAGTCCCTGGATACCACAAGGGGTGGGATTGATTTGGGGCCAGTTCTTTGTCAGGACTGTCAGGCAAGGAGGGGACCCTGGTGGTGTCTGTTCACAGATGCTGCTGGCACCCATCCTGCCTGGCCATCCTCCAGACTGCTGGGCTGGGTTTCACCCCTCAGGTTCTCTGAGACCATGGTCCACCCTCTAAGCAGCTCCTGTTCCTCAAAAACCTGGGGAAACCCCGCTGGGAAAGGTGCAGGAAGAGGATTTGAATCTCGTGGGGAGGAGAGGCCAGCTGGGCTCCCTGTGACTGGAACTGGATCTGCTGGATGCTGAGGCAAAAAGGAAAGATGTTCC
>VYZP01055717.1:1493-13261 GCA_013400635.1 Hypocryptadius cinnamomeus
CTTCCATCTATGGGGATCCCCATTGCAGAGTGGTGCCTCCAGCTGCCTTTCAGGATAAGTGCAGCCTCGCTGAGGGGCTGGCTCTCCTTGCCAATTCACATCCAGAGGATGTGTAAACACATTGCTCATCTCCTGGGAGATTATCCTAGTCATGGTGATAAAAATTGCAAGGTCAGGGCAAGCACTATTCCGTCATCTCTGTACCCCTGTGCCAAAAACGACGCAAGGTGCTTGGCATCAGAGCTGAATTCTTTATCTTTCATGCTTAATTTATTCTTTATCTCTTTATGGTTTTTTATACTTTATTTCTGAGGAAAATAATTTCCTCAGAAATTCTTTATGAGATTTCTGAAGTTTAATTTGATCTCTTAAGGAACAATTTTGTAAATTACCTACACTGACATATATGGGATAGGAGGAAAAAAAAAAAAATTTTCTGAATTGCCATTTATTAACTACGTGATATATTTTGAAGTCTCACTCAAGACTTTTACTCTTTATCAATGCACCTTGTTGATTTTGTTTGTCTGAGGACATCAGCAACCAAGGCATTAGCATTTGCTGTGCTGAGGGACTTTAACAAAGCAACCTTTGGAGCATGTTTGCAGAGCAGCTCTAAAGCTGCTGAGTATGGGAGCTCTTGGGAGATGCTGGCTATGCCACTTTCAGTGGTGGCTGGCACAGAACAAAGTGCCCTGCTGGAATTTAATTGCTGCCTATGTATTTGTGTATGAAACCAAACCCAAAAGCAGGTGTCCCCAAAGGACGCTAGGAATTATAGTTTCACACTGCTCTGATTATCTAAAGTTCAGGTTAAATGGCATATTTAAATGGGTTAGTTTAAATCACAAGAAAGAATACAACAATTTTTAAAAAGGTGGTGTATTTTGTGGTTGTTTAAATCAGCTAAATATGGAAGTATTAAAAATAGTATTTCAAGGAGAAACATTCCATATTTTAACAGTGTCATTGTTTTCCTGCTGCCAACTGCTTAAGATGTTGAAATATCTTTTTAAAATATCTTCTCATTTTCACTAGAGTCTGTTCTTAATAGTAGTAGAAAACAGAATATTCCCACTGTTTTTGGACTTATTTTGGTGTAAAATAATCCCTTACTTTACAACTGGTCTTTCTCCCTTACCAGCAGGAACAGTACCATGGTGGTGGGTTTTCTAGCTGAAGGTTAAGGAGAGAGGAATTATTGAAAAATCAAAGTAGTGTTCCTCGGACACTGATGTGGAGCAACTTCTTCAGATTTTTAGTGATGAAGAGGCACAGGGGAAATTATATTCTGCATCATCCAACTACAAAAGTTGCATTCTGACTAGAGCAGAATACTGTGTTAAATGTGCAGGGGGAGCAGTCCTGCCTGATATCTGATGCAGGGGCCAAAATTGTTTCCCACAGAAAAAGGAGAGATCCCAGCTTGAAAGAGGACTACAAGCTGGAAGCAATAATGCCTGAGAAAGACAGAAAAGCTGAATAAGGGCGTGTAGGTGGTAGTAGATCAGCACTTTCAGCAGCATATAAGAAATGCCATGCTACAGAAGTCCTTTAGGATGAGAGACGGGCAGCTGTGCAAAGACCATAACTAGGTGATGGAACTGCAGCTGATAGCAATTTTTATCACAGGCATCAGCTGAAATCAGAGCTGAGCTGAGAAACACAAAGGCTTCATGGAGAATTAAGGGAATGGGGAGAAGGTGATGTGCTTGAGGTTGCCAGAGAGGGAGGTGGTAATAGGATAATTCAACTTTACTTCTAAATTAGTTAGTGTTCTGCTTTACCCCTACGGCAAGGAGTCAGGACAAGAAAGAAAGGAGAAAAAAAAAAAGGAGTGAGCTTCATGGCCCTGGAAGCAGCATTGGAGGAGCCAGGTAAGTCTTTTGTTTGGTTGGCTGTTTCCTGGTTAGACTGCCATGGTTGCAATATCAGCCCAAGGTGTTGACAAACCAGTGCTCTGCTGAGACTGAGAGCGTGCCCATGTTTGGAAGGCAGCTCTGTAAATGTCTCTAACTCAGTGATCCTGGGTCTGGATGCAGCTGTACTGGCAAAACTAACTCCCAAGAGAGAAATTAGCTATGCTGGCAAAAGTTCAATTTTGCCAGTAAAACCACATCTATGTTAGGGCCTTTTGCCAGCACAGCTGTGCTGGTTGCAACTCCCATGTCCTCACACCCCTGACTTTCTGCTAGCAAAAGTTTAGTGTAAGATTTGCCTCAGAAAGAAAATAATAGGGAGATTCGCTTGTATTGATTCAAAGCTACTTGTTTTAATATAGAAAGTAAGGCAAAATCTCCATAATGGTATAGTTTATATGGTCTCTCTTTTCTCACTTGCATTTCTTAAATGTTGATTTTTTTTGTGTGTGTGTTGAGCACTTTAATACCAAATCATCAAAAATGCAATCTGGTAACCTGAACCACATTACAGCTTCAATGCAACTCTGCCTCGTTCTGGGCTAAACCACAGTTCTTTGATAAAAACATGATAAAGAGCTGCATTGTACAAAACACAGTATAGCCAGCTGCAAATATTCCAGGGCTATCCAGTAGTAAATAGCATAAAGTACAGAATGTGTGGAGGCTAATGCTCTCATTCATTCCTGGCTATATATATATATTTAAAGTAAGAATCAGATGAAGAAAACCATGTAAAATCTGCCTACCATCAGCTGAAAGCATGAAGAAAACTGAGTTTTTATCCCTTATCTGCAATACCAGAACACAGTGCAAATATAGATGTATTTTCAGAGCTCTAAACTAGATTTAAGAGTGAATTAAGGCTCCAGATTCTTTCTCCTCCATGCTGAAAAAAACTGGTGTTGGGCCTTGCTTTTTTGAAGTCAAGTCGTACTGATTTTACCGTGTTGAGTGAGGAAGGAGAAGGGTCCTGGAATCATAGAATATGCTGAGCTGGAAGGGACCCATCAGAGTGTTTGAACCCAACTTGTGGCCCTGCACAGGACTCCCCAAAAATCACACTCTATGCCTGAGAGCCTTGTCCACTTGTAGTGTCACTGAAATATGTTTTATAAAAACAAATCTTCAGAAAATGTTTATGCATAAAGGAACTAGAAGATGTGGGCTGTCTCCTAGAGGTCTGTGTAATAAATGAGGTTGATGCACAGGACCTGTCTGCCCAGATTGCTTCTTGGTGGATCTGGTGCAAATTCTCTTTCCAAGTGGGGAAAAAAACCAAAACAATGAAGTAGCTTTGCAAGTGTACAGACATGCACAAATACACCAAGAACAGACTGTTTCTGAGCTCTAATGTTGCTGAGCTACACTGATACAAAATAAAACAGCATGAAAGCTAAAATCAAATAATTTCAGGAGTACAAGAATGATTGTGGACTGATTTGCAGTGGAACTGCATACAATGGTTGTCAGTGAAATCTGACATTTTCCCATGACTTGGAAGGCTCTCCTGTTTTTACTCCAAGGTTATCATCCATATTTTTTTAACAGGAGAAAATTATTTTGGTCTCCTGAGTGCAAACTTTTCTAGGGACCAGTAAGTGCACAAGCCCAGCCTGGAACTTTTCCTTCTATTGACAGCCTGTTTTCACTCAACATGTCTTTGATACTAGTTCTACTTGCAAATGTGCTGATGTGGGAAGCTTTGCTGAAAAACAGATAAACAAATGTGATTGCATCAGCCTTGTTTTCTGGGGAAACCAGGATTAAAAATCTATTTGCATATCTCTGTATACAAAGAAGAGTGCTTTGGGTGACCCTTTCCTAAAAACTAAAAATTGCTCAGTAGGTAGAATACCCTTTTCCAAAATGTTACCTGAGTCTAATATGATGGTTGTAGGAAAACTCTCTCTTGCCAGGAATATCCCGAAGTAGTGCCAGAGGCTTGCTGGCTTTGAGACATGTTGGGAGTTATTCATAACTCAGTGTGGGTACCTAGGAGCACTGGAATGTGCAAAGTGATTTTTCGAAACCCACACAGAATCTTCAGAAGATGGTCATATTTGATGTAGGCTTTTTCATGCTATAGAGACTTTGCATAAGAAATCACAGCATGCATAAATAGTGCCAAGACTTGAAATTCCAGCCTTTTCCCAAGGAGACAGCTCCCACAATGTGTTCTTGGTTTTTGTTTGTTTGGGTTTTTTTCCCCTCTCTTCTTTTTCATTTGTGGTCATGCTGTGGCCAGAAGATGAGTAGGAAGTACAATATTGCATTTTTGACACGGTAAAATTACACTTGTGTTGCTGTAAATCTGAGTGAACATCTGTGATGTTTAATTATGGTGGTAGCACCAAAGCATTAAAAAGATCTTTCTGCACAGCCACAATTTGTCAGAAAGAAGGCATAAATTCAGGTTTGTTTATCTGGTTTCTGGTTTGTTCTCCTAGAGCTGATAACAAAGTCTAGGCCTAAGACCAACTCTCCTGAGAAACAGCACATCTACTGAAATTCCATTACAGTTGTTAACAACTGCGGTTGTTCCGTGTAATTTTAATTATGACTTTTTTTCTGTAAAAATAGGAAGCTTTATGAGTAGATGCAAATGTAGAAATTAACCTGTTTGAAATTACGTTTTGTTCTTTGTTTGTCACATTAATGTTTCTTAGGCCAACAGAGGGAACAAACTTAAAGGGAAATACCAAGTAATAGTGTGAATGGGATGCCAAAAACCTATAAGAGACCAGACTTGACTCTGTGTGACAAATTATGCAGCAGAATACATAGGTGTCACACTTGATCCAAAAACC
The DNA here is from genome assembly GCA_013400635.1 of Hypocryptadius cinnamomeus. NCBI lineage: Eukaryota > Metazoa > Chordata > Aves > Passeriformes > Zosteropidae > Hypocryptadius > Hypocryptadius cinnamomeus. The sequence goes on from VYZP01055717.1 coordinate 6,223, forward strand.
TATAAGAGACCTGACTTGACTCTGTGTGACAAATTATGCAGCAGAATACATAGGTGTCACACTTGATATTTTATATATATATATATATGCTATCATGACACCTCATTGGGATCAGGAAAGGATTTCCCACATTGGCTGAGGTTGGGTAATGAGCCTATCTGCAATGGGGGTCCCCATGGATGGAAGCCTCTCCCCATCTCCTGGCACCTGACACTGGAACAGCTGCAGAATGGGAGCAAACACCCTTCCCTGGCTTCAGCAGCTCCCTGCACAGATGACAGTTATTTTGAACACTCTCTTTTTAAGAAAATTGCCTTTCTTTAGTCATTACCCAGAGGTATAACCTAGGGTTATGATTCCACCTTGAAGATCAGGTGCCTACAAATTGATTGCTGCAATGGAATTTCATATGCCAACTTTTTAGTTGGTCTTTCCAGCAATTGCATTGTTTGATTTTTGTTTATTACAATATTCATATATTATACTTTGTACTTATGTTATATTTTATTTTTATTACAATGTTCTTATATTTTCAGTAGTGGTTACTGAAAAAGAGTGGAAGCTGTGAAGGATGAAGGTCTCTGATGTGCCATGGGCATGGTGTAAAGACTACAGAGCAAAGATGAGAGAGAGGCTGCTGTCAAATATTCCTGACTACTAGTCAGACAACCATCTATTTTTAAAAACAATGAAATCTGCACACTTTTTTTCTTTTTCTCTCGAAATTTTCAAGTAGTGAAATGGATTCTGAGAAGCTGTATTTTTGAGTTCCTTTTGATTCTAATTTCCTGAAGATGGTTGTAACCTGACACTTCTCCAAAGTCTCAGGGCAACAGAGCTCTGAATGCATTTCTTTCCATGGTGATAAAATAATCTCTTAACAAAAGCCTGAGTTTTTAGGGGACCTTTAAGTCACAGAATGCTTCCAGCCTCTGATAGCATTAAATAAATTAAGCATTTGTCCGCTCTTCTCACCACAGAGATACATCCCATATGTTTGTTGTACTTATTGTCAGTAGAGAGAGGTCAAACAGCTATTTCTTCCTGTGCTGTTTTGTCTCAATGTGCAGGAGATATGTCAAGGAAGTTTGGGGTCCTGCATTCCAGAAGTGAGGAAGTTGTCTGCTCTGTGACCAGGGAAAGGGTTGCTTGCTTGGTTTTTTCTTCTGCATGTGGAAGGTCCATTGAAGCAGCCTCTGTGTTAGGAAATAAATAAACAGTTTTTTGGCAGTCTTTTCAGATTACAACAGAAAATGTGAAGTTTACAGGAGATCATTGAGATAAATAACTTCTTTACTGCAATAACTTCTTTTCTGTGGTTGATTGCATGTCTGTAGACATGATAGAGCGATTTGAGCTGGGCTTGATTAGAGGTTAAACACAGATGGTTATTCCCTTACTTGCCTTGGGGCAGATGTATGTTTCCATGCTGTAATTTTTTTGTTTGAAGTACCAGGTATAAACCAACAGGTGATGTAAGGAAAGATTCATCTGCCTTTTCTTTTTTCTTACCTGAGAGAGTATGGTCCTGATTTACAGAAACTCCCTAACATATGACCTTTTTGATTGATTTTTCCCTTTAACCAGGGCGGGTTTCTCGCCCAGGCCTTGGCTCCTTTCTGTGCAATGGCTCCAACTCTGTCAGGCTGCCCTACAAGCTGGGGCTTGCACAGTCCATGAGGCCACAGCCTGCAGCCCCCCAGCCCTTTGGCAGGGCATGAGTGCAAAAAGAGCTTTCTTGCTCTAATGGCTGTGAAAAGCAAGCACAAGTGGAACACACTCTGCAGATCGATTCTGAATTGCTGAGTGAATGCTTTCAAAAAAACGTTTTCTTTCTTGCCAGTTTCCTATGCCGTGGCTTCCAACCCTTCTGGCTTGAAAGGCAAAGGCATTATTTCAAAACCTTTAGGGTTCTGGAAATCAATAAATGGGGAAGATTCTTTGCTTTGTTTTTGAGCAGCAGAAAGGGACAAAAGCCACCCCATCTGGACGCAGATGCAGAGAGAGAGCATAGAGGGGTCTTATTCTGTGTAAGCTCCAGTACACAGAGCATCTCCTGGTGAGAAGAGGGGATATGAGGAAAGAGAATGGTAAAACAGTTGTGGTCTGCATTTGGTCAATGATCTCTAGGGGCATCAAACAAGATAGCCTGAGACTGAAGTCTGTTCTCACTTTAGTGGAGCAGAATTTGGGTTTCGATGGAAAGGTGTTGGTTTTCCCTTCTCTTTCTTGGGCTGCCCTCCATGAAAAAAATCCTAGTTTTAAAAAAGAACTCTTACTGAGCAGGGTAATTTGGGAACCTCTTCTGTGGGCTGAAAGACCTCTGGTTGAGGAACACAATTGGGGTGTATTTCTGGCTCCATATCTGGAGAATCTGGTGAATCAAAGAAGCAGTGACATACTTGCTTTCCATCCTGGCAGGGAAGGACCTGGCCTGTAGGAAAAAATGTCTTGCTGATACCTTCACAATGAATGGGACACACCAGTGCTGGGCAAATCCAGAGACCTGGTGTGGAGAAGGTCAGAGTGAAATCCAGAGGGGTTCTTTGTGCTGTGTGTGTGATGAAAGGTGGTTATCGGGCTGGAAGCCCTTCCCTGCAAGGTGGGAATGAGATGCTCCTGGAAGGAGGACTCACTTGTGTGGGAATCACTTGAAAGAGAGAGAAGGGCAGGAAAATGAGTGTCTCCAGTGAGACAGCACATGTCAGGGAGGAAGGAGGACAATACAGAGTGTACAGTCAGGAGAAGAGTATTGCATATGAAGAGAGGAAGGTGAAAAGAAGAAAGAACAGAAAAAGGAAAAACAACTGTAATGGGAGAAATTAAGTTGTCTCAAAATTTAAATATACATTTTTCTAATCAGATGGAGTGGTCAGATTAATGTCTTTCTCCCAAATTACCAGGATAATCTCTTTATTCTACTGCATCCCCTCCACTAGTCTAGCTGGCATGAGTTATATCCCTTACAAAATGGGCATGTGTGGTAAGCAGAGCCGACCTGTAAAATAAGAGCTTTCTTAAATGGGATATGAGGAAATTATTTGGCTCCACAGGCAAGCTTGCAGTCTCCTTTAATGAAAGTTTTGTTTTAGACTTTCCAAAAGAGATAGAGGGAGGCCTTGCAGCAATTGCATAATTTTAAATATTAAGGGTGTAAATTCCATAAAGCCTCAAACCATGCACAGGGCTTAATTTTTCCATATTTTCTAGATGGCTTGTACATTGGCTAATGAAGTTCAACTTTGCTTCTGATGTTTTAAAGTTGAGTTTACTTTCTAGTACATCTTTCATGTCCTACCAGTTAGTTTCCAGGGTTACAAGCAGGGACCACAATAGAGAAATGGTTACATCCTGTTATAGATGCTTCTTTGAACCTTTGCCACTTTATGGATGTCTTTGTTTCCTTGTAATAATTTTTCAGTATTTAGAGAGAGAAGAATGTACAGTCAGTCTCTGCTAATTTTATTAAAGGCAGTTCTCAACATGAAGGATGGTGTGGGATTGACACTTGTGTCAAGAACTTATTCACAGATCTCAGCATTGGCCCAGGACTGCAGCTGCAGTAAGAGCTGCTTGCATGACACTTGCTGGGGCAAATGAATGGTGTGTTATTTCAGTGTATTTTCTTTGACAATTGCCAGAAGCAGAGATAATTCAGAGAAGAGTCTTTGTTTCTGTGACTCCACTGTGGTAGGAAACCACCCTGAAGACAGACTTTGCCATAAACAGAACTAAGACCAAAAAAATATTTTTCCCATTTTAGCGAGTGTAAGTGTTCTTACTGACAGAAAAATAAAGCCTCTGTTTTGGCTTGTGTCATGTTGAGCTGTTTGATAATTCAGTAACTAGTAACAATTGTGTGTGTTATATGTACACACATTCAACAGGATCCTTAAATAAATTACTTGCATAATTGTGCAAAATGGAAATGAATAATTTGTTGTCAAGTAGGTCCTTGCAAACAGTAATTTACCCAAGAAACTCTCAAGGACAGCAGGGAAACAGGAAGGAAAGAAGAGGGAGAAAAATTTAACAGCAGAGGAAGCAGACTATATAGAGGAAGGGAAGCTTCAAGAACACTGAACGCTTGGGAACAAATGGGATGAGTTGACCATGACAACATTCAGGTTGAAAATAAGCAACTAAATTAACTATCAGAGCAGTGGGAGACTAGAACCCCCTGCCACGAGCCCTATGGACCAAAGGTGCAGTTTCCAAGATGGAGATTTAGCCCCTTCTGGAAGACTTTATGTGAAGTGTACACCTATGAGGCCAGGAGCTGATAGTCCAGGTAGCACTCTCACATTCTGTGTTTCTGCTGGAGGTTTGTGCGTATGGTTATCATGTGTCTAGCTTGGAACTGAACAGAAAATTACCATATTATACTTATTTTCCCATGTTAAGCTGCAAACATGAGTATGAATTGTAGACAGGTAAGGGTTAGACAGAATGTTGCACAAAAACCCCCTCAAAATAATCATTGATTTCCAAAAATATGCGATTAATAATAAATGTCATGGCAATCATTATGAGGCTACAGCTCATCTTGCATTCAGAAAGTGGAAACCTCCTTTACTGAGATTTCTGGGTTTTTGTCATTAGCAGCAGCTATTTTATATGCAGTCACATAGTAACTCTAGACAGTAAGTGGTAGCAGTCAAGCAGATTTAATTAGTTTTTTTAAAGAACTTTTCATGTGAGACCCAGTCCTCACCTCTGGTGGGAACTGGCAGAGGTACATGGGCAGAATCTTTATTAAGGTTGTTATAGTTCAGCCTGCAAAGTTGGTGACATTCCATTTTGAGTCTTTGTGTAGATCCACACATGAAAATTATACTGATTTTTTTTTTTAAATAATGGACAAGTTTGTGCACAAGCCAATTGATTCCTCAATCCATCTGTTCAAACCAGTATGTTATGCACTGTAAATCAGGAAACTCATGAAAAATGAAAAGTAGTGTTATCATATTAGAGAATTTTGCTCTCTTTGGCCATACATACATAATGCCAGTTCCCATAATGGACCAGTCTTTTCCCTGTACTTTCAGAAGCCTGCAGGCTAAATGGAAGTGAATGCTGTGGGCATTATGGTCTTGATTATATAGTGTATCCATTTTCATATCCTGGATGTCTGACCATAGCCTCTGGGCATCTGTAACAGAGGAGCAGGTCCTACTAACTCATGCATCTGCTACTTGTATCTGCAGCTGCACTTTGTATTGGTTTGGAGCACTTCTGCTGTTAAACCTGCTCTAAGAACTATTTTGAGTAAGTCCCCCTGAATGGCCAATTCTGTTCTGGCCATTAGGTTCACAGGTACAGCTCCTCATTAGATCCCAACTATTCTTCCCTGAGAATGCCATGCTTTCCAAGTTCTATTTTCATTCCTTTTTTTTCACTCCTGTTTCTCTAATAATCAGTGCCCCCGTGTGCACCTAAAAGCTTACACAAGCTTAAATCACTCAGAACAATGTCTCAGTGTTAGGTTCCTATCATGAGACTCTGAGGTGTCATGCAGAAAAATAATAAAATATGTTTTTATAGAGACAGAATTGGAGGGTAAGGGCCAAGGAAATGGCATAGAGAATATGTATTTTACTTTGTCAGTCTTCTGCAAAATGGTACCTTGCTTTTCATCCTAAACTCAATGTTTCTATTGTTGGGAGGAAAAAAGCAAAAGAAAGGAAAAGTTTAGTTTTTCTACTAATGTGCTAGTTTCAGTTTCTGGAATTACGGTTTTTTGCTCAGTGTTTCATTTTACCCACATGAATCAATGTCATTCAGATTTTAAGAGGAGATATTTTTCTCTAAGTTTTGGGGGAAAATCTCGGTGGTGCTAACAGGAGCTAACCAAAGAAGCTGAGAAGTGTTTTTTGGTGGTTTTGGGGTTTTTTTAGTGATGTGGTTTTCTTTCCCATCTTGAAAGTCCCATTAGTTACTTTCTTCTCCTGTACCTTGTTGCTGAAATAATTCTTTTTCTTCTCAGTAAAGTGTTTTCCTCCAAAGCCTAGTGATGCCCAGTTATTGATAGTGTCCCTACTGTACACATAGCAAAATGCTCTCTTGGATCATGGCTGGTTGAAATTTTCATAAAGAGTTTTGTCCCCACAAGCTGTTTCTTGAGCCCTTGGGTATAAAATAATATTTAAACAGCAGTTGTGGGGAACAGGATGATGTTGGTGTGAAGTTTTAAGTTGTTTTTAATTTGTGGGATATTTTTTAAGTAATTTCTCTTCAACAGTAGTATTTTTAAACAAATGCATTTCTAAGTGGAGACCTGAGGCTATTTCCGCTGGCTGGCTTGCTTTATCTAGTTTGGTGTGCTGTTCTCCTGCATAGAAGCAGACTATGGTATTTCCATTTGCAAAGGCTAAAGATCCAGTCCCCTTGGCTGGCTTTTCAGAGGAGTAATTTTCTGCTCCTGGACTTCATCAGTGGTGGTGCTGCTTGGTGTGTGCTGCCCCAGACAATTTGATTCCTCTTAAAAAGACTTTCTTACAGTCCCTGCTTAGTGTCCTGCCACATTCTTGACCAGACTACTGCAAAGGATGAAGCTCAAGACATTCTTTCTCTATCCTTGAAGAAAATCGTTCTGCCTGTGTGACTAACCTACCTACCTGATTTTCCTACAAAGCTGTGGGGGCTTGGGAAACTCATGAAAAATGCCAGGTGAATAGGCTGATTGGGTAAGGATGAGAGATGAAAGGTTGTTGTGCTGAAAGTATCCCAGGCAGGCTTTGCATTGAAGCACTCTTTGTTTCCAAAGGCAGAAAAAACCAAAGGAATATTCTGCTATTCCCATTTTACTGAAAAGTGCAAGTGAGATATGAGATGCTCAGCCCAGAAATGCCCAGGAAGCCCATGACAAAGTAGGGGACAGAGCTTGAAGCCTTTGTGTCCCAGTCAGCCTTCTAAAGAAGGACCAGCTTTTCAGAGGCACATGTCCTGAATACTCTGTTATTAATAGTGATTTACATAACAGCTTCTAGCCCCATTTCAATATTACAGAATAGGACTCACTCTTTTTTTTTTTTTTTTG
>VYZP01055717.1:13305-39658 GCA_013400635.1 Hypocryptadius cinnamomeus
TGTGAAAATGACCTGGATTTATATAAGCAGTAATAAAATACTGTTGCAGAGAAGGGCTGTGAAGAAGGGGGGGGAGGGAGTATGAAACTAAAAATAAGAAATATGTACAGTACATAATTCTAACAATGTTATCTGAAAGACAGTAAAAATAGACTCAATTAGATATTGTCAGAGCTTTTTTCTCCATGCAGCTGCCTAGCCAAATATGACAATTTTTCAACAATATAAAAGTTCTAACACAATGCACGATACATTGTACTGAATTCATTAACACTTTGCTACCTTAAACATCATTGTAAAGAAGGAAAATAATGTAAGAGAAGCTTGTCATTTTTTGTTGTTGTTCCTTTTGTTTCTGTGACATGTTTGGAATTGCATGCCTGTGAGAGTTTTGTGATCTAAATTTAATGATCCTAAAAGGGATTTAGTAAGATATTGTTCTTTTCTCCTGCAGACATCCCTAGGCTGAGTGCTACATGAAAAGTGTGACTCAATTATACAAAAAAATTTAATTTATCTTTAAAAATGAAAAGCCTTTTCATGCAGTATTTCCACAGGGATGTAGCCTTAGTGTAGAGTTTTTCTAGATCTGCTTTGCAACAATGTAATTCCTGCAGAAAGAGAGTTTGCATGCAGTGCATGGAATATCTGTATGCACAAATGTGCCCCCCTTTCTGTGAATAAAGACATTATGATGACAGTTGATATATTTGGCTTTGATTTGGCAATGGAATCTGCGGATCTCTGCTCTCATTCAAAGTTGTAAATTCACAAAATTACTGGAGCAGACAGATGGTCACAGATACCAAAACCTTTAAACCCAGATCTTCAGCATTAGACTGAAACTTTTGGTCCAGTTCTAACCCAAGATTTTTAGCTACCATTGTCTTACAAGTATTATATTTTAGATAGATAGATAGATATTTGAAAAATTATTGGGTCTTAATTTGGAGTCAAAAGCAAGAATGACATGTTGAACATATAAAATAAAATAATCATTGGCTTGGACATGCTGTTGGGCTTTAAGATTATTTTTTGTGGATATAATATGCTCTGTCATTTCCCTGTGGCTTGACCACCACACTTAAACTACAGAGAAAGAAAACCCCCAGGAATTAAGAAGAATCTGATGCATTTTTGAGAAGAAATAAGGTTGAGAAGACATCACTTACTGGGCAATATAATAAATTTATAAATCTCTTATTTCCTCTTTTGTTCCTCTTTAGTACAATGTGTACTTCTGGAAAATTATACGGAATAATGCATCCCAAGTTGGACAAAACTTAACCAGGGTTCTTTTGTCTTGCTCTTTTACCCTTTGATCTGGGCACCAGGAAAGATATTTATTCTGTGTGCTCAGAGTATGAGCAAAGAGGATTGCTGTGATTACTTAATCAGGACATGGGAGGTCTCTTCACTCCCAACAAGGAATTCATAGCTGTGTAGCTCCAATTTTCTTGTTGCTCAACTGTTGAGTGTCAGATTGATGTGGAGTTGGCATTGCTATAGATACTCAATGACCTTAAAGGTCTTTTCCAACCTAAACAATTCTATGACAAGTGGGAAGGAGATATTGGAACACAAAAACTTTGAATTTATATACCTCTGGAATGTTCTTCACAGCAGTTATGTAAAAGTTTCATCTTTCGTTGTGGCATCTTGCTCTGAATTAAACTGGGTTTGATGTGGAAAGATACTGTACCAGTCAAACACTGAAGAGATTAAGCCAGCTGAAGAGAGAGTGGTGTACACTGCCCATCAAATAATTAGTGTGAAAGAGCAGGACAATATTTATTAGTGAAGCATTAGACAGTGCAGGCAGTAAAAATGATGCTGGTAGTTGGGAAACACCCTGTGCCAAGGCAGAGTTTTCATACTTCACCTCATTACTTCCTTTGTGAATAAAACACCAGTCTGCACAAGGGAAAACAGCGGAATAGAAGGGGAAAAAATCCCAAATCAAATTCAAAACCAAACAATATAAAACCATCTCTACACCAATTCCACCCACCTTCCCCCCCTTCCCAAATTTGGCCTGGGCATCTACCTGAAAAACTAGAAACAGGCTGGACAAACTAGAAATATTTCAGTCACCACCAATATCATGGGACCAAAATGACACACTGGCTGTTCTAATACCACATTACTTAGAAAACCAGTATCATGAAAAACATGTATTTCTGAATTGTAGAAAATACATGCCACATTCAGCATTCATGCCTACAGATGTAAGAAAATTAACTTGATCCCAGTCAAATACAGTGTAGTGTGTGTCTTACTTTGGAAGAAGTCTATGTCATGGTGGAAAAACACAGACAGTCAAAGAGCAAAATTGTTTTATTTTTTAAGATGTTGAGGGACCCTTTAAACTCAGTCAATTTCTGCATAAGCTTACTGAGTTCATTCTTTGTACCAATCCCCACTGTGTAATGATTACTTCAGTTCCAACTGAGCTGAAATTAAGCCTCTGTCTTCCCCTGAAGCTTTGTTTTCACAAAGTCTGTAATTACAATTAAAATTAAACCACGTACATATGTATGTATATCCTTGTGAAGCCTCCTCTGTAGCATTGCTGTGTGGCCATGGCATACACCTAGAACATGCTGATATCTGCTGAGGATCTTGGCTGAGATAGCAGCCAGATTTTGGTTGTATTTTTGGTTATTATTTGCTAATACTGAAATAATTCAGTGCCCTTCAGACGGTAAAACAGCAACATGATTGAAGGTATGTGCTACTAAATTATGTAAAGTATATGCAGCCATTTCTGACTGGGGAATGTGCAGTTTAAAAATCCTTTATTTAGGGATACAGGGCCTGATATCCAACGGAACCAACAGTTTGCCAATCAGCCTCGATAGCTGATTTATTTACCTTGTGAGTTTTATGGTAAGATTCAATAGAATTCACTGAGTCTATGCTGCACTAAATGCTGCTGATGCTCACTAAGGTGCTCTTTGCTGCTTTTCACAGCGTTGCTGAGGACTTTTAAACAGTTGAAGAATTTCTGTTCCAGGGAGGTTTGGGTTCGAATAGTGAATGAGTCCCTCATCGTAGTTACAAAAGCGTCTGTTTGTTAGAGCTCTCCAAGTTCCTTCCAGATAAAAGATGCTAATAGATGTAAGATAATGTGTGCATGCAAGAATGTCGTCATTAATAAATATTGAAGAAAAAAAAAAAAGCTCTCTGTGAACGATGTAAAATAACACCAATGAGTATTTAATCTGCTTTTTAAATTGAATTTTTAGCTGAAAGAGGGAAACTTTGCTTCTTGTTTGAAAAATTAAAATAGAAAAATGAATATTGAAATGTATTGGCTTGGGATTTTCAACGCAGTTTAAATAACTAATTAAGAAAAAGTTGCAGGGAGGAAAAACATTAAAATATGCAATAATTTATTTTTAATAAGTGTAAAACAGATTATTTTAATTACCACATCTTTAAAAATACAGGGTAAATAAAATGTCTTAAATTGTCATTCATAGAGATCTGGAATTGAAGTGTAGAGATTAAAGCCTTTTATCAGTAGATGTAGACAAAAGACTTAATGAATAACGAACACAGAAATTAACTGAAATGACAGCTACATATTTTTTTTTGCTTGGTTTCCCATGTCCTCTGACATTTTTTCCCTTCTTTGGTTTTGCTTTTCAGAACAAGCTGTTAGCCAGGTGAGGTTTCATGTGCCACTATTTTCTTTATTCAAAACTTTCAAGATGCTTTTAAATTTACCTCCTTGCCTTTAGAATAGCAGCTACCTGGTTGACCCCTTCTGCTGCACAAGGACTTGAAGGTAGATTTCAGTCTCTATACTTTTTTTACTCTTAATTTTCAGTCACCCAGGTTTCCATTGAAATCTTTATAAGCCATGGTGCCAAAATCACCTAACGCCAATCAAGCTTTGGCAAAGTCTGCACACCCTGGCTGGAGTTAATATTTTATATTACTACATAAATGTTGGGTCCAAGTGCTCCCTATTTATTGTGCAGCTTTTTCAGAGGGGTTTCAAGGAGCCATCGGGCTGTCAGTGCACGAACTCTGTTCCCTGAACCTGGGTGTCTCTTGGAGAGCTCTGGCTGGCAGTGAAAATTTCTCCCTCTTCATGCCACAAATTCCATGCAGAAACAGAGCACGACAGAGCCATGTTTGCTGTGTGGTGTCAAGTGGGGGTAAGGATCCCTTCTCTGTGCAAGCATGTGCTTTTTGTGGACTTGCTCAAAGCCATCTAAATGACATGCACTCTGTGTTACTCGCCTGGTGTTTACCCAAAAGCAGAGTCTGACCCTGGAGTGCTGTATTTGTCCTGGTTGTTATAGGGTTGTAGGTTCAATGTGCATAAATGAGTAATTGTCCTTTAGAGGCTTGGGCTTTAGTTCACCCTGTTAGGGCTGCTGAGCCAACAAGCACAGAAAGAGCTGTACTTTGGCATCATCCCAAAAAGTTAGAGGTCGTGAGCCAAAAACCCCAGGAAAGCCTTTCAGCTTTCCCGTCAGCCCGGTGTGCTGGGGTTCAGAGCTGCTGATCTCACCTGGAACAGGACAGCAGCAGGAGGCTGGGGGAGGGACAGCTCTTTCCAGGGAAGGAGTGTGCAAGGTCTCCAAGTCATCCAGCAGCTGGGGAAGCTGTCCTCCCAGCAAGCAGGGAAACAAGTCATCTTTTGCCTTGACTTTTTATGAGAAATGTTTGTTCTCTTGTTGGCTTGTTCTATTATGCCTGCCTGACTTTCCTGCTTTTTAAGGGGAAGAAGATACGCCAAGAAACCTCTGTCACTAAGCCAGAATAGTTCTGTCATATCTTCCTCTCATTTTAGCACTCCAGCTATTCTTCTAAGTAGGGAAAAATAATTTGGAAGTCCCTGGCAGTTTTGCTGTTTTTTAAGGAAACATGAAAGACAGGAGGATTTGGCCCGATGGTAGCTGAAAAGCGCTCAGGCTCTGCCAGGATTTAATTCCTTGTGAACTCTGACCTGGAATGAATACAACATATGTGCTACTGTTCCTCTATAATTTAGCATCCCTTTTTCCTGTGTGGGTTTTTCTCCCTGCCCTGTTTGTTACGGTTAAACCTGGCTGAGGGGTTTATCCTTTATAGCTGGTATCCCTGCAAGGGAGAGACTCTCACTGTTTTTACAGGCCTCTCAGGACTCCCCCTGAAAGGTCCTGGAGGTTTGCCTTGCTGGCATTGATAATGTTGCTGCTTTTGGATCCCAAAACCTCCAGTTCAACGCCCCACCCCCCCAGCATGCTTAGGTTCCTCACAAAGTCAAAAGGCACTGCTCAGATTAAAGGGACTGATTGGAAGCTGCTGTGTAGACCCTAATGTGTTCCAAGGGTACTCAGTTCTTCAGCAGGAGCTGTGGTGTGCTGCTAGGGGACTTCTCAGGCACTGCTACTTAGAAATTACGTGGTGCTACACCAGCTCTGGGACTTGTAGATTTGCATTCACTCTGCAGCTTCATTAAAAATTTTAACTGGGACATATTTAGACTACTCAAGCTGCTTCTATAGAGTTGATTATTTTGTCTTGTCCTTAGAAAACAGCTTATCCTTGTGAAAATAACATATAAATTGTACTATTATATTTAGTGTTGCAAGCCTTGCTCTTGCTGTTTAGTTTTTTTTTTCTTCCTTTTGAAGCTGTGGAATTTCTGTTAAATAATGTCTTCTGAGTTAAAATCCACCATAGGAAGAACATGTTCTGTGTCTTTTCCATTTTTCTCAGTGAATTCTATGAAGCTCTGTCATTAGTATGTTTATTGCCTAGAGAATAAAGAAAGTATTAAATCCCTCTGCACCTCCATCCTATCTATGAAAGACATGTAGTAGGATCTGCTCATTCTGGAGCATTGTTTGTGTCTTAATTTGCTGATGAAAACTGATTCTGTCCTAAGAAAGCTTTTCTAGAAATACAAATGCTACTCTCATGAGCAGAGGTGTTTTGTGGTTTTCTGAATTCTTTTGCAAAACACTCTCCTTATGGGGTGTTGTGGTCAAGAATCTATGGTTTAATTGTCAGTGTTGAGCTGCAGAAAAAATATGTTGTGCAAATATTTCCTTTTCTAGCACTCAAATGTCTAGAAAAATCTCTCTAAACACATGAGCAAGTACATTTTACACATTATTCCGTTCACTTCACTTTACATTTGAAAAATCCAGTATGTCTGAAATTGGATAAAGCTGCCACAGCATTTTTAGTCTGTGATGGCATTTGAGACTTAATTTCTCCTTTGAAAGCACTGTTAGTTTCTCTGGAATCCTGCAGGTGCTCTGTGTTTGTGAAATCCAGGAGGTCTTAAATTTAGAGATGCTTGTTACAGTCAGTTTCATGCAAAGCCTATAGTAAAGCAATCTGTCAATTAAAGAATATGCCTCACCATTTCATCCTTTTCAAGTTTCCTATGTATGTGTTTAAACAAAAAAAAAAAAAAAGCAAAAAAAGAGTGTAAGCCCAAATGCTGTTTGCTCTCTTTTATAATTTTCTGGGAGCAGCAGGAAATTATTTTCACACTTGATAAAGCTCAACCTTCATAATGAAGGCAATGAAGAGCAAACTATGCACCGGAGCATAAGACAGCTTAAACTTGCAATACCAAGTAAGTTTTTAGAAGAACCTTTGCTGAGAAAAAGAACCTGACTTGTTTCAAAGGATTCTTGAACAAGCTTTTTCAGCTTCTTATATTGCCTTTACATTTTGTTGTAATTCTGTGCACTGGAAATCCAATTTGAGGTTGCACAAAGGCTGTGACTGAGTAGGATGTCTGGGGGTGAAGTTGTGACTTCACCTCTTTTTGGGAATGGCCTGCTTTCCTGATAGTGCAGTAATGTTTGTTATTCTGTCTGAGGAATGGAGGAGCCATGGGAATTGTTTACCATCTTACATTTGATTGAGGAGTCAGTGTATTGGGGTGTTTTTCAGGAGGAGGGAGTTTGGCATTTTTTCGTCTCTTTTTTAAAATTATCCAAAATACATGTCATGGAGCAAGTAAGTATTGAATAAATTTGCTGTGGCTAAGAAATTACTAAAGACTTTTTTTTTCCTTATTCGCCTTGAAGCCACCTATTTCTCTTTCCCTAGTTGCTAGAATTAATTAACTTTTACCCTTTACTCTGTAGTTATACACTGTAGGTCAGCCTTTCTGTCACAGGAGGCCTGACAATAATTCCCATCTGGTTATGAGCTTTGGCTTTGATATCACAAGAACTGTGATTATTTAATGGTATTTAAGAAAGCAAACAAACCAACCAAATACAGCATTCACTAACAAATTTGCTTTGCTGTGGATTTTAGGCAGCACCAAACTCTTTGCAAGAATCACACTTGTTGAACCACTTTAAAATATATTTAAGAGAAGTTAGTTTTGAATGAATACCCGTTGATTATTTTTGAGAAAACACTCACTGCTTGTTTTCTCTAATATGTTTAGGCATTGCTAATTTCTCTCTAAGCATCTGGAAGAGCTTCTATCTGCATTTCTGATGGCTGCCATAGGGTGGTGCCAGGCCATCAGTATATACAGTACGAGACAATGGTTTGGGCTTTGAGCAGATCAGAAACCAAACGAGCTTTAAAATCTGATCTCAAATAATTCACAGTGCAAATAAACGAAGCAGCCAGTGCAAATAGTTACTTTGATGCCTTTTTTTTTTTAATATATTTACCATAAAGGGTCTGTCTGGTATATACTTCTTTATATGTGCCTGTTTGTGGGGGTACATATATCTATATATCTATATATATAGATAGATATAGATATGCGTGCATGTGTGTAAAGTTTGACCTGAAATGTGTTTTTGCCCTAAGGATACTGATGCCTTGTTTTTTATCACATTGTACTAATGTGGCTTAATTAATAGCCCTCTTAGCATCTCTGCTAATGTTCAGGCTTTTGTTGGTTGTGTGTGTATTTATTACAGACCTGTAAGATGTTAAAGCTGACTGGAAACGAATGATAGATTTCCGACTTTAAAGAAACAATATCTGTCTAATGCATGTTTAAGGAAGACTAATTTATTGCCTTAAACTAAGCTCACAATTAAGTGCCCAATGAAAGCAATGAAATATTAATATTTTAGAGTAATGTTTGAAATATCTCCCATCTATGTGGTTCAAAAATCTATATTATATTAATTATACAGACATACCAATTTATTCTTTGAGCTATCTAAATCAGTTTCTAAAGTACTTGCTTTATAATAACTGAGGAGAAGAAATTAGGCCTGTGGTTAGTGAGAGGGATGGACAAATATTTATCGAATATCGCATTTGAAAAGGCTACTCTCTGTGTATGATAAAATAATAATAGTTGGAAATGAAAAAAATTATATTATTGGCAATAGATTACATAGATCAAGTCTAAAATTCTTGATTTCACATTTCTGTTTGTGTTCACAAACAGAAGGTTGAAGGTTTATATTTATAGGAGTATATCTTTAGTGGGGAAAACATTGACATTCACAACTCATTTGCTGTTGAACACCTTTTGTTAATGTACGAAATGAAATGCAGCATGTGGCCTGGCAACTGAACAAGCTAAAATTAAAAATTATTTAACTTACATGAATTTGTAGAGCTTTTAGAGTTACATGGAGACAAACACAGCAATTCTTCTGACAAATTCTGGATGATACTGTATTCTTTGCCATATAGTGGTAACTTAAAAAACACAAACAAATAAGCAAACCCCTCACTCACCCCAAAACTTCAAATCCAAAGCAAACAGAAAAATATCCTCAAAACCCCACCCCACAATTCTTCTTTCTTTCTAATTTAAAAATTGAACTATCTTAAACAGAGCCTACTGGGTTTAATGATTTCAAATTCGTGTGAATAACTTTGGAGAATTGATGTAAATAACCAACAACAGCCAAACACAAATCCTTTGTGAATCAGACTTTTTACCACCCTAATTTTCCCCTCAGTGAATGGGAATAAGACCCACTTGTATCTGAGATGATGCTGTGAGTGACATTTTGAGGCTAAAAGCCTCTAAAATATTTGTAATAATTTAGATAGTGATTATCCTGTCTAGACCTTGTACTCTTTACTGGACTTTCATTTAAATGTTGAACCTTTTTTTTTTTTTTTTTTCTGACTGTAAATCAGTGGCAAATGTGCAGATTTGGACTTTCTGAAGTTTTACTTTGAGAATGTTTTCTTAAAGCATTCCAAAACACTGAAATCCTGGAATGGCAAGGGGGAAAAAAAAAATTCAAGCCAAAGGTAAAATCAAAAATTATTTATGGAGCATTTTGTCTCTAATCCTCAAACTGAAAAGTGGCAGCAGTGATGAGCTTAGCTGCTTCTTGTGCCTAATGCTTGTTCTGAAGTCAAATTTGATTGACATTTCATCATAAATTTCTATTCCACATAACAAATATTTCTTTTTCTCTATTTGTAAGAGCCTTTTAAAGATGCTTTCTTAAAACAATGTAACAGTCATTCGCAGCTTTTATGGCATCTAAATCTATGCCTTTCTGCTGGATTGGTTCTACTGACATTTTAACATTGTTAATAATCGCTGGCCATTTGTGTGTGCTGGGTAAAGGCATAATGTGCTTTTATATAAAACACTGTTATGAGGGCTCATTATCTCGTGAGGCAGCAGTTATAATGAAAATTAAACAATTGCAAACTTGCTTTGCCAAGTGTTTTTTCAATAAATTTAGCTGGGCTGCTTCACAGCTCCTACCTGATTCTGCGGGGTTATATAGCAGAGCTGCTGGAGAGCTGCACGCGCAAATTCCTTGGCGCAGTGGTGAGAGCTGTGAGCAGCCTGCTCCTCACAGGGCTCCCGTGCTCTGCTGAGGCTGAGCAGGAAATGCTTCTTGCACAGGCAGCATCCTAGCAGGGCATGAAATAAGTGCAAACCCTTGAAAGGAGCCTCCGTGGCACCGATGGTTCAACGGGTGTTGCAAACGACCTTTTGCTCGCAGGTAGCCACAGAAGAATTAGATCTGCAGGCTGCAAGCTGCTCCTGCTGGTTTGGAAACCACTGGCTGTCTACAGCCCTGTGGTTAAAAATTACCAAATTAGTTGCACTTCTCAGGCTAAGAAAGGGTTGAGGATGTGAATATGGGCTAGTCATTGTTTTGTTTATAGACTGCAAAGTTTTGCTCAATGCTATACATAATGGACATAATTTTTTACAACTTTTTCAGTGTTTCTACATAAAATTATTTGAATGGGAAATACTTTAATAATAAAGTAAGTATATGATGAGGAGTCTGGGTGAGGCTCCATGGTTTCTGCATTTTAGCAGAGTTGGTCTAGCTGAGAATCTGGACATCTGAAATTCAGGTTTAAAATGTCTGTTGCTTAGCTAGCCAGGGCAGTTCGTGTCATTTCTGACATGCTTCCCTTCTGTTATGTGTGCAATCAGATTTGTCCTAATAGGACTTGTATTCAGCAGCTCCTCTTTCATTTTAATGCAGCACTTAGAGGCAGATTGTTCCAGTACTACAGTAGTAAGGGAAACCAAATTTCCATTTTCTTTTTTTTTATTTTTGCACATGTTTAATTTTGAAAGCTACCTTGGCGTGAAACAATAATTCAGAGAGGCTCTGTTTCAAATTACCTTTCTTCATTAAAAAATAAAATAAAATAACCAGGAGGTCTAGCACGTTATGTCACTAAGTCACACAGTAAGAGGGACCATCAAAGAATGGTGGGAATTATCACAGCAGCTTGCTCCTTGTTAGAAGCATTTACCTCATGACCCTTTCATTTGCCTACTGCCACTTTAGTTTAAGAGTGACAACACTGCATAGCACTCTGCACTTTCCTCCTCTCCCCCCCCCTCGCCCTTTCCCTTAGCACCAGATGCCTTTGTAAAGCAGCCTGGTGAAGGAGTGAACAAAACCTTGTGGGATAAGTCTGACACTGGAAGTTAATGATTATCAGTCGAAACAAAACACTTGTTTACATGTTGTAGTCATTAGAGGTTCCAGTCAGTCATACCTCGGCTGGGATTCCTGCCAAATGTTTTGAGGGTTCTTTCACAAGCTGTGCAGTTTTGTAAATACAAAAGCACTCTTATTAAGCCTTTTTAGTATTAGACTGTGCAATTAAGACTACGGGTAATTAGATTCCTTTATTGGGAGTAGAATGGTCCAAGATACACACACACAACTTTCTTAGCCACAGGATAGCATCGTATCTCTATTTGGGTGTTCCATTACAAATCGATGACTAAGAGAAACTCTTCTGTATTGTGCACATTTTTTCTTTATTAAAAATTTTGCTCCAAACTTGAGGCGGTATGGATTTTTCCTCACCTTATTGTCATCACCTCTGTTGGAGTCATAAAACTTTCTTTTTTGATTAGCTTGTCTCAATTTGCTGGAAACCCTTTGCTTGCATCTCTTTTAGTATTGCTGGCTTTTCATTTCAGCCTTATTACAGCTAGGATTAAGGAGGTGATTTGACTATGAAGGAATTTAGGAAAATTTCCAGTAAGCTGAGGATGATTTTAAGTTAACTGCAGGATAACAGGGTTGTAGAAATGAATGTTTCTTTTAACACCTGTGAATTAGTCCATACCTGAATAAATAAATGATCCCGTTGGTATTTGAAGTTGATACAAACCTGCTCAAATTTCAACATTTTCTTTTAAACACTCTAATCATGCAAAAATGCATCTAATACAAATAATTGTGTGAGTTGATGAACCTGTTTCACATACCCTTCTGCTCAGGGAGTATTCTCTGCATTGAGCAGGATGGTAAATTATTTAAGATTTGGGAGGCCATTTTTTGTAACTGTGAATTGTAAGACAACTGAATCATCCATACATATTTTATCTCTATTTTTTTCTTTGCCAGAGAAGATATCCGTTTTAGTTGCTCCAGTGCAGGACTGCTCGCTTTGACATTTCCCCGTTGTCTGTAGTGCTAGGCAATAATTAAATATCAGGTGCATAAGCTGCTCTTTAATTTGACATGTGTGCTCCAGGCAATAAACACATGCAGTGCAACGTGGGAGTGTAATTGCTAAGGAATAAAATCTTGTACCAAGTGAGATCATTGTATCAGGTACTGTGTGACAGCTCATTTGATCATTATGCCCAGGCTAAAGAGGTTGCCTAATTAGTTTCCATTAAAACTCACCCTTTAATCAGGAATTATTCTTGCATAAAGAATGTCACTTGGTCCAGATGAATGAACAATGGTTCCCCCTTGAGATTCAACTATCTGTTACACTTGGGATGCCATATGTCTTTTCAAACAATTCAGCTACCACAGTACTCTGTGAATCTGGATCTCGCAGCGCTATGTGGTATTTGCATTTCCTCGGTACCAGCTCTACAGTGCTCCGCAGAAAAATCACAATGATGTTCTGCATATACTTCATCAAGTCAGAGGAACTACATTCAAGTAGCAGGAACTGTGTTGTAAACACACAAATGACTAATGGGCCTCTCTTAACTAATGTGTCTTAGTTGTTGTATATATTTCATTAGTGACATACATAGCATACGTGCTATTACCTGGAGCTAGACTTTGGTTTCTCACCTAGAAACGTCGAGGTTCATCTAAATTTAATATTTTGAAGTGAAAAAACTCCCTAGCTTTTTTCTTCTTGTGACAATAGCTTTGTCATCTGAAGCTGATCACAGAAGTAGCTGCACTTTCTTTTTTTCTCTCCTCCCAAAAATATCATTCAAATGCCTTCCCCTTGCTCCCACAAGACATGTGAGGTTTGGCACATTACTGGATTCATGCACAGAAGTGGAGATCAGTTGTTGGGTATATTTGAGCCATATGTTTGAGCCATAATCTGAGCCTTTCTGCAAGTTCCAAGTTGTCCAGCAGAGCTGACTCTTCTGCCACATGGAACCTGCAGTGAGTTTGAGTTCATTTGAGCTGTCCAGAAACTGCTCCTCAGGAAAGGCTTCCCCCCGTGGCTGAACAGACCAGGTGGAGAGAAAGAGACTTGCAAGTCAAAGCTCAGCACTTGCAGTCAGTGGCCTCATTGAACTCCCTTGATAACCTGCTGTACAGATGTGAACTGATTTAGTGATGTTTGAAAAATGCCATGGGCTGGCCTGGCAGTTTGAAGTCCAGCAACAGCAAGAACTGTTTGGTGCTCATCCTTTCCCCAGAGGTGTCCCAGGACAGTGAGCTGAGCTTCCCATCTGTAGTGGAGGGATGATCCTACAGCATGTTGATGTCCTCACTGACTATCTGCCAGTATGGTGTCCAACCTTCTCCTAATGAAATAGTTTATGAGGCACCCAGATTTACAGGTCTCAAAACTACTTCCCTAATTTTTTTTTTTTTCATCTCAGATTGTGGCCTACCCCTTGTTGTGCTGGGAGAAAGGTAAAAATATTCTGTGGGCTTTGTGCACCTGTAGGCAATACCTTTTACAAAAACAACAACAACTCTAGGTTTTGTGAAAGATTGCCACAAACACTAAGCAAGTATTGTGCAGGATACCTGCTCCAGGTTCATACTTGGTAAATATAAATGCTCTAACCTTCATACTTAAACCTGAGACATACTTGCTTTTACACTGTAAGAGTATTCAAGGCAATGGAAGGATGCTGGTGCAAGATGGAATTCAAATCCTTAATGGTTTTGGCTGCTACTGCTCTGAGTGCCCCCATTCTCCATACCCAATATATGATGTGCCACAGCCACAGTGAATGAAGCAGACAGGAAAGTGGCTAAATTACATGATTAACATCTAGAAACAGGAGAAGAAAAATGGTTTGGTGATCTAACGTGACTCTCTATGTAGTAGAGGCTTTTAATTTATTGGGTTTTATACCTTGAGCTACGTGTCTAGGAAAATTAGTATTCTGTGTAGTCTAAGAGCTGTCCACCTTTACCTAAGATGCTCTTTGTAGCTGTGGCCAATCTCTGATGCATCAGAGGAAGACGGAGAAGAAAGAATAAAAGCTTCTTTGAGCCTAGAAACTGAATTCTGATCTCTTCTGGCTTCCTCCGGTTTAATCCATACTATTTTGGCATTCTTGCATACATTTTACACTCCCTGCTAGTATTTTCAGCAAACATTTTCCTACTTCTCTTCCATGTTCCCAGTGCCATTCCTGATTTCTTTCCATGTGCCCAGATTGTATTTGCCCAGGCTTCTGGAGAAATCTGTTGCACCTGATTCGGTTACAGACATTGACTGGTGTCAGTGGCTGTCTCTTGACTATTAGTCAAAAAGGATTTTTTGCATCTTAGTTACTTCAAACCCAACAAATGCCTGGAGGGGCTCCATGATGATGATTTATGCAAATACTTTAGTGAAGCTCCTAGATGGTATCCAGACTGCTCTGGTGGTATGCAGTGATAAAGATCAATTATTGCTAGGATAAAATTAATTATCTGGCTATGATATCTTTATTTTTAAGGAGGTTCTTGATAGCTCCAAAGCAAGGAGATATATCATGTAATCATGAATGAAGTGCCTTCTCCAGTTCTGCAGGCCTCTCTTGGAAACCTGTGTGCTGAAGAACACATACAATCTGCAGATTATTAACCTCAGAGCAATCCTTTGTCAATAAAAATTAAAATGAAAAATTAAATAAAAAATCTTAAATCAACTGGAAGTTTGGTAACCTAATAGGGAAATAAAAATGCTGACTTAATAATGGGAAAATTTACATTAGTAATAGTAGTGGTATTATTTGGTAAAAAGGGCAACCTGTCCAAGAGCTAAGTTTTATTGTGTCTTGAATCATGTTCAACTCTTTAGCCAACCAGTTTTTGTGCAAATCATTGTAGTTTATGTTATTGAGATTTTCAACCTAATCACGTGTATTTTCCCTAACCAACTAAACTTTATCATTATAACAATGAATTCTACAGGTTATCTATAATATGTTGTTTAAAAAAATATATATAAAAAAGAGCAACTTGAAATTACAGTTTAAAAGAGCGTTACACTTTAAGAGGAGGATTTTTGCAATCTTTATTCTCATACTCTAATAGTGGACATGGGAACATCTGAAATCCCTCAGACTGTTCAGTGCAGTAGCTCTAACATGTTCCCTCCTGCTTCCTCCTGTGTTTCCTCTCAAAACAAAATTTTTAATATTTCAAGTTCTCCTTCTGCAAATGTATTTTTATGACTGCAGTCTTGACTGTTGTCTGTTTTTTAGTTCTGTCTTTGGCCCAGGTCTTTCTCTGTGTTCTTTCCAAAGCTGACTAGATAGAACATGGTAAATTATTTCATAAGAAGGCATCCTATTCATTTATAATATTGAGACTATTATTTAATTTTTGAACTTTCTGAAGATAACAAGGTGCTTCTTTTTTAAATGCAATGCTATAAATCAATCTGAGTTCACTCTAGACTTGGCCCAGTTTTACCAAAAGGCTTATGAACTTTGCAAACTTGGCTCAAATATGGCTGAGAAGCTGCACTGAGAGGCATCACATTATGATTAAAATCTTGCTGTAGCCCTACTCTAAGTATTATCTAAATATCTTCAGTAGCAAGTTTAAACCAGAAATGACCTAAGAAAATTACTTCTGCTATAAGCAAATATAGGGGCTAAAACAAGTTTTGGGTGACCATTCAGGGCTACTTTTACTTTCTCTAAGCCTGATTGCCAGGATTTAAATTTTATATCTTTTCCAAAAATCACATTTTCCCATTACAAATACACATGTTTATCTTAGTATTAAAAAAAGTGGGAACTATTTTTATTACTCCTGTTATTAATCCAAATAATCTTTAGTGTTTCTATAAGAAATGCACTAGAGTGGAATCAAAACATTGTACAGTATAGAATTAATCTTTCCTATATGCAAAAAGCAAACCAAGTTGCATTCAATGTAAATAGAGCAAAGACCATCAGCATTACTCTGTGTAATATCCTGATACTTTACAGCCCTTTTGGACCTGAACATATCAGCCATACTTCAGAAGCCTCCATAAACTTGTATAAATGTTTTCTTTTGCAATGATTTTTCAAAGTTTCCAGTAACAATCATTTATTGCTCTCTTGTGAGTTGTACTGCATGGACTGAATATTATCAAGGAAAACAAACTGGTTTTGTTATATTTCTCTGAAGTGCTTTCTAAAAGAATTCTACTCAAACAGTACACATTGGATCATATTCTGCCCCTGGCTATGGCGTCTGATAAAATGCCACTGACTTTATTCCCGTCCACTTTGACTCTGGCCTATTTCCATGTGCTCCAGCTGCCTGTGTAACTAAGGAGAGAAAACTTGACCTGGGGTGTGTGTTTTGCTTCAGAAAGAGCTGCATTGTTTACCTTCAGTGAGGCAAGTACAGCAATTCACACATTGCACACACTTAGTCCTAGGCTCCTGTTGTAAAAGCCCCCCTGGAAAAGCTCCTCAGTGAGGAACTTCCCAGAGCAGTCAGCACTTGCACGTGGAGAACTGTGCTCAACTGCGGCTCACGAATGCTCAGGGGTGTGGAACAGAAATTACTGTGCAGGTCAAGGACTGGGGTGAGTCCTGCTGTGAGAAAGAGAGGGGCTGGGCAGGGACACTGAGGTGCTGGACCCCCTGATTCTGTACTGACGGAAAGGATGAGGGCAGCAGAGGTC
The DNA here is from genome assembly GCA_013400635.1 of Hypocryptadius cinnamomeus. NCBI lineage: Eukaryota > Metazoa > Chordata > Aves > Passeriformes > Zosteropidae > Hypocryptadius > Hypocryptadius cinnamomeus. Next base: position 29,842 of record VYZP01055717.1, read on the forward strand.
TTGCTGCAGTGGGAGGACCACGTGTCCCGATCCACCCCAGAGTTCCTGCTGGGGCTCCTGTAGGACTGAAAAGAAAATGTAGAAAATAGGTTCAGGGACAGCAGCCATCCTTGACATGCAAGCTGATTGCCAGCCTAGGAAACGGCCAAAATTCTTTCTACCTACATCTGGCCAAAATTGTCCTCCAACTCTAAAAACTCTTGACTGAGGAAAAAAAAAAAAAAAAAAAACCAAACCCAAACCCCTGTGAGTCTAGACAGGTTTCTCCATTATTTCCAGGTGTAGTCTGGAAGGCCTAGGTCTAATCTACATGATTAGAATAAAGGGCTGAAGGTATTTTGCAAAAAATGTGAAGTGGCATGCCATTTCCTAATTGCTGTCCCTGTGTGGCTGCTCTATCATGAAACAAACCCCATTTTGCTTTGGAATAACTACTGTGGGAAAGATAATTTATTTCAATTGGAATATATTTCTGAAATTTTATCTCTGTAGTTAATGCTTTCCAGCCTTTCTCTCCTACTATGAATTTAGAGTTTTGTGTTTTTGTTACTTTTGAAATGAATGCTGCTTTCAAAGTATGTGATTCTGGAAAAAATAACAAATATATTGAAATTCAAGATAACTGTTAGAATTGGGACCAATCAATGTTTATTTTTTGAAATATGCAGAATTTAAAGCATTGACAGATCATCCTTAAACACCAAATTAGTACAACTAGAAGTATACTGAAAAATCTCATTTTGACAAGATTATGATGTATTAATTTTTGTATTTACTCTAAAAATATGGAAATTTCCTCTGTGCTCTGCCTTCATTTTTCAAATATAGTTCCCTAACTTTTTAAAAGGCCAACTTTCAGGGGAGCTCACATCTCCAGTTCAAGGAACAATATGCATTTACAGCTGACTACATTTTGAAAGCTTTTGCTGTTCATTCTTTCACATAGAACATTGAACACGTAGTATTCACTGCCCTCATGATAATATGTTTGTTGGGACAAGGAAGGCATCTCTTTCTTGTTCCAACTGAGTTAATATGTCTGGTTTAGCCACTTGAGAAATAAAGTTGGCATCTGCAACCTCTTGTTTAGAGGATGTCTAGGTCCCATCTTCTGTGATCTGCCAAGAGTGGTCATGAAGGGGTCTTTTGAGCTTTGAAGAAAAAGTATTTTCATTCATGTCAAACCTAGTTTAAAACCAAGTATCATATATTACTCTTATTTTTTCCCGTGTTTGGTAAAGATACCAACTGCTAAAATAGTACAGATGTACATGTTAAATTGGATTGAGAAGTGAAGCAGAAGCACACAGATTCCACAAAGGAGATGTGGAAGATCTCCAATGATTTTCCTCAGGAAAAAAGGCTCTAATATGGGTCTTAGGAAGCAGACTGTAAGCTTTCAATGGCAAATGACTGGAAACATATTTTTCAGTTGGCCCAAAACACTGCAATAACTAATATCTGTAGGGAATAAAAGAAGGATCAATACATGCAAGTACTTTGGTTATTTCAGCATTTGGTAAAGTGGTATGTTCCTGATAAACCACAAGAAGACACTGCCATTATTTTACCTGGAAAAGAATATAAACAAGAACTTATACGTATATACATACGCTTAAAGTAAACCACAAATTCATGCACATCATAGTTTTAATGCTTACTTATGCTGGCAAATTTTAAGAACTTGTTTGACATGCCTGAGGTTTGCACATTACAGCTACAGACTGCTTGGCTGGAAAGTTGCACCAGGAATAGCATCTCGGCTGGCTACTGCCACAGTGCAGGAAGCAGTTGCGTGGGTACCAAAGGGCCCTGCTGCCACCCTGGCACTGGCAGGTGGCCCCAGGATGCTCTGGCTGCCTGATGCTGCCAGGGAAGTTCAGAACATGGTGTGCACTGTGGTTATGGCTGGCAGTTGGCAGCTGCACCTGTTCCTGGCAGCACATCTGGCACAAGGATAGGCTCTTCCCTGGGACAGCCGAGGCTCCTGGCCTCCTTGTTAGGAGTAGCTTAGTCCCTTCTTCTCAGGATGGCAAATCTGATTCTGTCTACATGAAAGAATTCCAAATTATTTTCATATTACAATGTCTTAGGTTGAGAAGGAAGTGAGGTTTTTTTTGGAGGTTGTGGTCAAACCTATCAATGCTTGGATTTGAATATTGGCACCTGGTTTGGCCACTGAAGTTTTGAACCAGCTCTGAGAACACACAGGGGTTAAAAGAGCAGAGAATGCCCAGGAGAACTCTCTNGAAGCAATGATGTGAACAGAGACGGCTGAGGAGGGTGTGGTGGTGCCCTCTGTCTCCAGTGAAGAGGAAGATCTCTGTTCACGAGGCCCCTTGGCCCCAGGGGGTGAATTTGGGGGGGACTGGTGTCCCGAAGCGGAGGGACTGTTGCTGTTTGGAACTGGGCAAAGCATCCTTAAGAGGCAAACCCTAAAAGCAGTTCTGATCCATGTGCAGTGGTGAGAGCACTGGGCATGGAAGGAAGATGTCACGAGGGCAGATGTTTTTTCCGGGCGGTGCCACGAGTGACATGGAAACACAAGAGGTTTCAACTGTGTTTCCAGGGGGAGTCTATGGTGCACGGGGAGACTCCTCCTCTCCCTGATGGACTGAAAGCTGATTATTTGAGGGGCGGTGATGGACTGAAAATTGATTATCTGAGAGAGGGAAGGAGGAGGAATGTATTTGGAAAGTTTTCATCCTGAAGTTTTTTTTTCCCCTATGTTGTAGTTAATAAAGTTTCTTTTTTTATTTATTCTGAAGCTGGAGCCTGCTTTGCTCTATTCCTGGTCACATCTCACAGCTGCCACTAGAGAAAGTGTATTTTCATGGGGACACTGACATTGTGCCAGTGTCAAACCATGACATATAATGTTTTAACAGTTTTATTACGTTTTGTTGAGATGTGAGCTGCCTGGATGTGCTCTGAGGTGGGTGGCAACCTGGCTGCACCAACAGGCTTAAAGGGTTGTCCATTCAGGGTCCAGCTAGTGGAATTCTGCAAGAGTCACTGCTTGGGTCAAGTGCTTCAACATCTTTTGTTACTCAGCTGGAGGTGGTAACTCAGCTGGTTACTCAGCTGGTGGTGCAGTGTCACCCTGCATTCAGTTAATGGGTGACACTGTGTCAGGCAAGGCAAGCCCAGAAATCCAGAGCTGCCTTGGCTTGCTGGAGCACTAGGCAACAGGAATCTCATGGATTTCAACATAGCTTTATACAGAGTCCTGCACCTGGGATTGCAGACTGTCGAGGATGCACTTCTGAGGGAAAGGACTTGGGACCTTGGCCAGTGACAAATCAAATCTGAGCCAATGGTGTGTGCTTGTGTCAGGAAAGGTGAGCAGACCTCTACTATATCAGACAGAGAGCAGACAGCAGGCTGAGGGAGGTGAGTGTTGCCTCTTGTGAAGGGGAGGGAGTATTTCCAGTGCTGTCTCCAGTTTGGGGCTTGCTGGGTGACAGTGGTAGAGAGGCAAGTCCAGCAGAGTTCTGAATTATCATTGAGGAGGCTGAAGCACATGAGGTACAAGGAGTGTCTTGAGAGTTGGTTCAATCTGAGGAAGAGAAGGTGTATCACATTGCTCTCTCCAACTGCTTAACAGATTCATGAACAGCATAGAAGATTTCTCAATATGCCCAGCAACATAAAAAGGGACAATGGAGCAAGTTACAACATATGAAATCCAGTTTTGATATTAAGGAGCACTGAAGGTGCTCGAACATTGGTGCAGGAGGGGCAGGGAAATCTCTCTGGCGATAATAAAAACACCACTGAGTGAGGCCTTGAAAAACATGTAATTTTGAAATGGTCTCTAACCTTGTCTCTGCCCCTGCATTTAGTGGCATGTTTGGCCCACAGGTCTTTCTGAGCTCTCTTCCGAATTAAGTTATTGTGTGCTTCTGCTTTATATCCATTTTCATATCTCTAACAGCAGCCTCTGCAAATGGAAAATGTCACTATAAGTTGTAAGCTTTAAAATGCAGATCTAATCTGAAAAGTAGAGCATTATTTTACACAGTAGTGTAAGCCACACAGTGTAAAAGGCCTCCAATGGATTATTTTTTACTATGGATTATTTATATTGATATATTGCTATTGTATAGCAGTTTGACCTGTTTTGTCAGGTATCCTGTTGCAAGAAAGTCCCTTTCTCACCCCTTTTTTTCTGTGGTGTAATTAACTGCTTGCTAGACACTATGGTCACTACAATATACTCATCCTAGGCTTCTGTCAGTGACTCCTAGTTCTTACCTGAACACAGAAGTGGTGTAGGTATTATATGAAATTCAGAAGCTACTGTACTTCAGTGCAGCCATTATCTTTGAGAATGGGTCAGGGCAGTGTGTCTTTTCCTTTTGTCCAACAGGATGGAAGTAACCATGTCCTCTCTCTTCCTTACATTGTTTGGACTCAGGGGTGAGGAAGTTGAATTTTCCAAAGCCTTCTCCTAGGAACACATTCCTCTCATTTTTTCTCCCATTCTGTCTTTATCTTGTGTCTCTTCACCCTGAGCTCTGGGATTTCTTTGCCTTCTTCCCATGTCTAGAGAAATGGAAGCAAACAGGAGGGATAAAGGGACGGATAGATATTGCTCCTGGTGGTCTAGTTTGTATCCTGAGCTCTGCTGTCAGGGCAGCTCTCCGTTGCACACTGCTATGTCAACAGGTTAACCCTGTGCACCTCCTCCTTGCTCCATTTGGGAGTAAGACAGGGAATAAAGGGACAGAAAAGGATCCCCATCTCAGTGGCTCTTCACTGTGGGAAGACAATATTAGAATAAGTAGAACTTATGCAGAGACTATGTAATTCCCCAAGGCTGCAAGAGGCAAAAATCAGGATAGCTGGAAATCAAGGTCATCAGAGGGACTGATGGCAGAGCTGGAAACAGGCCCCAGCAGCTGTAACTTTCTTTGTGTTTTTCTTTGCTAAGAAATTTTGTGAGGAAGCTTATTAGAAACCTTCAAATCTCATCAATGACAACAGCTGGCAGCTACAGAGAAACTGATACTTTCACATTTCAGGATTCATGCAAATAGCTGTTTCAATGAGAGAAGAGAAATTAGCTCAGGTTTTTACAAAGCACCTCCTGAAGTGAAGATCACTAATGAGTCATTTGGAATTGTTGTCAGATCACTGGCCAGATAGGAATTTGCAGTCAGGCATTGATATTGCTGCCTGTTAACAGCAATCTCATTAGTAATAGTAGTTCTAGGCTTTATGTGTGTCATCCCCTGTATAAAGAAAGTTTCTGGAATTATCAGGTGCATAGTCATTATTGTCAAGCAGTTCATATATTTTTGAAACTAAAATTTTTTCTGAGCTTTTTCAAAAACTGATTTAACAGAATTTTTTTTATGGTTCCATCTGTACTACTGTTAAAATTGACTAAGAAATTGTGGTATTCCTTCATCTTGAGCTATGAAGCTACAGGCCAGATTCTAGCTCATAAGACATGAAAGAGGGAACTAAAGTCCAAGCAGATCAAGGAGATATTATAGTAGCTGATATTATAATAGGGATTTATGGAACTAAAGTTTTCAGTTGTTCTTTTCCTAAAAAAGAAGATTAACCTTGCTACCTGATATTATAAAATCAGGTAGCAAGTTGATATTATAATAGAGACCCACGGAACTAAAGTTTTCATTGCTGTTTTTCTAAAAAAGAAGATGAACCTTGCTATCTACCCCTCAAAATATCTTTTTCTGGTTGCTGATCTTCTGTAATGCAATAGTTGTTTATGAACAGTCTGAAATGCTTTCATTCAACTTACAGAGGGAGTCAAATGCACAATTTTCAGGCTTTTACAAGCAAGCCTAGAGAACAGTTGAACAGCACCCAGAATATTCAGCTAAGACATGTGGCTTTAATCTTCAGGAGGTTGATTTTTCTGGAGTGAATAACAATGGACTTCTCAGCCAGCTCTGAGTGCTGACTTTCAGGAGTGCTGTACATCAAACCTGGCCCGGGAAACCCACGGTAGTTAACTTGCTGTTTAAAAAGATAAAGAGTCTATGCAATTTAGAAGACAATAATAGTAATTTAACATACTTGAGCTGAAGTAATTACCTTTCACTGTTTCCGCAGCATGAAATTACAGTCTACAATAATTTTGAAATATTGATCCTTTCAGGCATCTGATGTTAGAAGTGTTTCTCAAATCCATTGGGCTCACTGGAAGAAAGTGAAGTTTTTTGCGTGCTGATCTGGGCTAATTTGACTTCCTAAATACATTATCTGCTGTGTTGTTTGAGACTGTCTAGCAGCTGCAGAGAAGTTGCCACTGAAATTCCTCATACATGCACCTCAGGTGCCATCAATTTTTGGTTATATTTTTTATTATATTTGGTGTAAAGTGTGCATGTCCCTAAGAAAAGCTTTCTTTCCCAGTTTTTCTGTGAGTTTTCTCTTGTTTCTGTATCTTATTGAAAGAAATCAGTTTTGCATGGAGAGCACCATTAATAATGAAATGCAGTCTGTGAGCTTTTTAAAAGTCTATTTCTTCCTTATAAATAAATGGTAATTTGTTTTAAAGCATCATTGCACACAGTGTTCAGCTGGCTCTCATGCATTCGATTATTTTAAATAAATGTACCATAAATGGAACAAGTTCTTTCTAATTTGCTAACGATATGCAACATTTTTCAAAAAAAAGGGAGAAAAAACTGTAAAATTTGTTCTTAACTACATCTCATTAATGTGAAGCTGTTCAATGACCTGTAAAGATTAAAGAATTAGTGAATTGGTAAAATTATCAGAATGAAAAATCTGTATAATTTTGATTTCAATTTAAAAATCTGCTAAACAGTCTGGGGGCTTTAGAAAAGTATATTACTTTTTAATATCGGTTCCACAAATGTCCTAGTATCAGTGTTACAAATGGACTGAAATAAAGGCAACAAATAATATGTTTAAATGTACAGTCTTACACATTCTGTTAAATCCTTTTTTTTTCTTTTCATTAAAACAACTGAAGACATTTAATTAAGTGACCACTCTGCTAAGTGGAGCAAAAATTAATATACATAAATGAATTTATGTGTGGGCAATGATGCATAATTAAAAATATGCTTCAAATAAGGAGTTGAGAAGAAAGAAAACAGTTTAACAAGAATCTTCAAGACTATTTCCTCCTGAATTTTTAAAGTCAGACATGCATAGGATTTACTTATTTGCAGCATTTCAGTTAAAACATATGATAAATGTGTCTTTAAAATACTGGTGCCTTGGTATTATGGGACAATGATTTACTGAAAGCTGGTCTTGACCAGAAAAATCATCTCAGTATCTTGTGATAGTGACGTGTTACTCAGCCTGCTGAAAAGGCTACCTTTAGGCAAATCTTATCTTTGACAGACTTTTATTCCAAAATTGCTGAAGTTCTCCATGTGGCAAGATATGTCAAAGCTGGAGTGATAGAAGATATTTATATGTAAACTGAAAGAGGATGTGAAATACCAGTAAGTTTAAGGAACATTCCTTTTTACATGGGATAATTGTATTGATCATATTATCTGAATTACACCTGGGGTAGAAGTTCAGCTTTATATTGCTTAGTAGTTGGCAGAAGCTGCGAAAAAAAAAAAAAAAAAAAGGCAAGTTTACTTTCTTGAGTGAAAAAATTGAGTAATTTGATTTACAGATCCTTGAATGTTTCATGGCAATTTATATAGTCATCCTTTGTGGGACATGAGTTGTGGTTCCTTGTTTTATGATGCAGTTGTCATGCTTTGAACAGCCATCATTCCATTCATCTGGGCTTTCAGGCAGATTCTCCATATTTTCTCTGTCTAGGGAGCAAATATCAGAATGGTGAATGTAGAGCTTTTGTGTGTTGTCAACCTCAGATTTCTCTTAAGGAAATACATAAGGTAAGTGGTAGTGGAAAATCAGGCTTGTTTTGCCTTAAATTGGATTTGGATTTTCATTTTGTGACTTTTGTGAACACTTGTGAGTGTTGCCTCTGCAGGCAGGAAGAAGTTTTGCTGCCTCTGTGTTTTTAATTATGTCATTTTGTCTGCCATATTTTATTGGCATGGCCATTATTTGTGTTGATGCCATGTGGGACATAAGTTGTGGTTCCTTTTTTTGTCATGCCATTGAAATCTCCTTCCTTTAATGCCTTCTAATCGCTGCCCAATTGGTAGAATTTAGGAAAGCCCCATACTTTCTGTGTTACAGGCTTCTAACACTTCTTTTGATACGTCACAGCTGACTCCAGCCCTTGAAGAGAAACAAAGCAGGAGGAAAACTGCAGCATCTAGCCACACACCTGTGTGTCAGTGAGGCTGCTACATGAAGGAGGGAGGAGAGTGGCACAGAGAGCCCCCCCGTAAGGATTGCCTCTCCCATTCCAAGGAATCAGCAGCTGCTGTTCTCCTGATGTTCAGGTTCAGTTGAACTCCCACCCCAGTGAAACAAAAAAAATAAAAATAAACTGCTTTATCCCCTATAGTATTTTATTGGGAAGTTTAGTCCAGTAATGAGAGGGGACTTTGGGGACTACAAAAGAGAGAGTCCCTAAGGCCACATATAAAGCACAGAAAAGCAACAGTCCTTTGCTATTCTTCACTAATAAACACATGTAACAGTAACTGCCATTACTTAATTACTGCAAAGCAGTTTTAAACAACTGGCTTAACACTGTATTAACACAACATAAAAACAACCTTACCAGGAGTATCACTCATCATTATTGGATATGGCCCTATTGAAGCCAGTGGCCTGAAATTAATAGGTGCAGAGTTTGGGGTTTGGCCCCTTAGGCCCCCACTGGCCTAGGAATTTCATTGCCTCATGCTCAGGTTTTCCATTGCCTTACAGCTCCAGCAGTCTTATTTTCATGAACTTTCATGGTGTTTCTATTTCTAAATAAGTGTGTGCAACTTTTTTCAGGATACCACTGGAGTAAGAGCTGAATTTCTTTAACTAGTGTGTTTGTCTACCTCAGACACCAGTTAACCCTGAGAGTGGGTAACTACAGAACAACCTCTGCCTTCTATGCGTCAAGCTATTCCCAGAAGGCAGATTAGATCTCACTGCTTGGATTTTCAGATACACTTAATCAGAGCTCTCTTAAAGCTGTAACTTTTCTGTGCAGTTCTGTGCTCTTCCAGGTGGTTTCTCTATAGCTGTGATATTTTTCTGTCTGATTTCTTCCAATAGCTCTGTTCTGGAAGCATGCAGTGCCTCCCATGAATGTCTCCACCAAGATCCTTGGCTCTTGTGAGAGCTGTGGAGATGAACTGAGCAGCCACCTCTCAGTTTCATCCTCTGTGCTCTTAAGAACAATGAAATAGGGGCTCCACAAAAAAACAAAGGGGCAAATGCTTAGGAGGTAAAGTATTCTTTTCCATGGGAGATGTTGCTTTCAGGGTTGTGAGTGATATAGGGGTGAAGAAGAAGAAAGAATAATAAGTGGCAGAAGGAGAGAGGTGCTTTAAGGCCATACAAAACTTGAGTAGGAAGCCATTTGTTCAGTGTGTGGCATTTCTATTGTTAAGAGAATGAAATAATAACAAATTCTCCCACGCTGGCTGTCAAAAGCTCATGCAGCTTCCCCTGTTAAAATTTGCTGTATAATCTTTCATCCTGCAGGGGGGTTAGCATTCTTCTGTTTTCATTTCCTTTCTCAGTGTTTTGATACAGTGCTGCACAAAGGGCTTTTCTAATTACATGCAAGTTTTGTAAATATTGTGAAGGGATCTACTACATGAACTGATGATTTTTTTTTTTAAGTGCATTGATACCAAAGGCAAAAAAGTAATTATTAATTAAGTCACTTCACGATACAAGGAGGTAGGGAAAAAAGGAA